>WNWK01011752.1:0-45000 GCA_009830355.1 Cherax destructor | reverse complement strand
CCTCCCAAATAGCACAAACAATCCTACTAGGACAAACCGATCATGGAAAAAATTGCCAACACAATGTTGCCAACACATGTTGACACTTTTCAGGTCGCTTGTTCTATCTAGGCTGGAATATTGCTGCACACTAACTGCATGTGGAAACTTTTTTGAGTCGCTCAAGTTCCACAGGGTAAGTGAGCCGTATGGAGCCTTAAACATACCACGGATAGGTCCTCGGAGTTTATGAACCCACACATCCACCCAAACAAACATAGTAGTTATCGAAGGTAGGAAGATTGCACATATTAATTATATTTTATTTACTACAAGTACATGTACATGGTATACAGGCCTAGCTGACATCAATGACATACTACTATATAGAAAGTCCCTTGTTATGCAGAGCATTTCGGGCAAATTACGTCCTTGTCCCAGGATGCGACCCACACCAGTCGACTAACTCCCAGGTACCCATTTTACTGATAGATTTACTCTCCTAGGAAGGTCAAGGTAAGTTTGTACAGTTAGTAACTAATAGTAGGATTATTGAGGCAACTTTAGATATTAATAATGTAGTTCTAGCACCTTAACATAGGTAGATTTAAGCCTCAATAGGAACATTAGGTTATGTTAGCTAAGGATAACTTGAGCTCCACACTTGAATCTAAGCGGGAGAGAGATGCTAGTACCTTCTTCTTGGACTGGACACTGTGGTGTTAACAGGGTAACAAGAGCTAGAGCTCGGTCCCCCACGTGTCTTCAAAATACTTGCCTGGGAACCAAGAATCACAGAGGCTTCCCGACGTACTGTGGATATTCGTCTCTGGCCCAGGCCCCCACAGTAAGACAATTCCTTGCATTTCTCTTAGTATAGCTGGCCAGCGATATTCGGAGTAAGGTGGGGTTATTTGAGCTGTGGGTTATAAGCGGGCGAATGCCCACTATAAGGTAATAATTGTGGGAAATCCCCCTTAAGTATTAGTCTAGAAGCTAGTGTCACTTACTGCATATATAGCTTAGGGGATATCCTTTGAAACCAGGGAACTCTGAGATGCAGGCAGGACACTAATACCACTTGAATTCTTGCAGATTAAGGTCCTTCCCTACACATGGTGTTTGGAGGGGGTTATAGCTTAGGGAGATTGGAAGACTTGGAGACATTTCTACTCCATCAAGTTAGTTAAACCCTTTTTTAGTCGTGCATGTAGGTGGGGAATTCTTTCAGCTGCAGTCAGTTAGAAATTCTGTCCCATAAGCCACTTGTAAGTCTGAGAGGAGTGTCTCAGAGTGTTGGTGTCAACAGTGCTTGCCAGGGGGC
Organism: Cherax destructor; assembly: GCA_009830355.1. Taxonomy (NCBI): domain Eukaryota; kingdom Metazoa; phylum Arthropoda; class Malacostraca; order Decapoda; family Parastacidae; genus Cherax; species Cherax destructor. The sequence continues at coordinate 43,697 of WNWK01011752.1, read as the reverse complement.
AGCTTATAAGGAGGCAGTCCAAAGACAAATTTCTACACTGCACCTTTCAAGGCAGGTGAAATTGCTGACCTAGAAAATGTACAGAGAACCTTCATGGTATGCATAACTGCAATAAACCACCTCAATTACTGGGAACGCTTGAAGTTCCTAAACCTGTACTCCCTGGAACGCAGGTGGGAGAGATACATTATTATATACACTTGGAAAATCCTAGAGGGATTAGTACCTAACTTGCACACAAAAATCACTCCCTACGAAAGCAAAAGACTCGGCAGACGATGTACATCCCCCAATGAAAGCAGGGTGCCACTAGCACGTTGAGAGACAACACAATAAGTGTCAGGGGCCCAAGACTGTTCAACTGCCTCCCAGCATACATAAAGGGGATTACCAATAGACCCCTGGCTGTCTTCAAGCAGGCACTGGACAGGCACCTAAAATCAGTGCCTGACCAGCCAGGCTGTGGTTCGTATGTTGGACTGTGTGTGGCCAGCAGTAACAGCCTGGTTGATCAGGCTCTGATCCAACATGAGGCCTGGTCACAGACCGGGCCGCAGGGGCGTTGACCCCTCGAACTCTCTCCAGGTAAACTCCAGGTCAACAACACTTCAGGAAAGGACAAAGCTCGTCTCCTAGTGATGAAGATTTTTCCTTTTATCTGTTCCCAATTCCTCCCTGGGCACTCGACTCGACCCACAGGCCATTCGGATTGGTGTTGCTCTTCGCCTAGCCGCCCCCATACTCACTGAACATAGGTGTATTTGCTGCAGGGCGACGGTTAATCAATTTGGACTTCATGGTCTCATGTGTCACACATCAGAACGAAAGTATGCTAGACATGAGGAGGTCAACAACATCATAAAGAGAAGTCTCGCCACAGCCCGTTGCGCAGCTCAACGGGAACCCCAAATACTGAGGTCTGATGGAAGTCAAAAGCATCCAGATGTAGCCACTATGCTACCCTCAAAGGATGGTAAGAAGATTGCTTGGGATTACACCTGCATTGCCACATTGGCAGACACCTACTTACCATAATCTAAAACTGAAGGGGGCAAAGCCGCCAGTTACAGGGAAACCCAGAAGACCCACAAATATGGTGACCTGCCCCCTTGCTATAACTTCATCCCAGTAGGATCGGAGACCCTTGGAGCTTGGGGCAAGTGTGCTGTAAAGTTCCTCAGAGAGCTGGGTGAAAAACTCATCACAGAAACCAAAGATCACAGAGCTGCCAGCTTCTTCTTTCAGAGACTCAATGTTGTGATCCAGAGGGAAATGCCTGCAGTATTCTGGTCATGCGGCCCACCACCGGCGAGCTGGATGAAGTATTTGAGATGTAGCTCTAGATTTTAGATTTTGCCACCAAAGTATCTAGTTTATTGTGTACCCCATATCCATCTTGTGGACAGCTCTGTGATGTTATTTATGTTTTTCTACTTCATATTGTATTTTTGTTAATGTATTTTGTCTTATAAAATCCATTTAGAATATAGTACATAGGGGTGGTAGAAAAAATATTCAAACGCTCGGGAGAATCTCAAATTTTCCCTGAAGTAAGTTTACTCTTTTCTCTGAGGATGATGGTCCTCAGTCCAGTTCCAGAGGTGCTACCTCCTATAAATGAATATATATATATATATATATATATATATATATATATATATATATATATATATATATATATATATATATATATATATATATATATATATATAATGTTCTGAATAGGTAGTTCAGTTCAGTTCAAGGACTCACAGGTAAGGACCCACTAGGGGCGAGGAAGAAGTGGGGACAGACGAAGAATAGCCGGTGAGAGGAAGGTTTGTAGTCGAAGAAAAAGAGTCAGGACTAAACTCAACCGTTTGTGGGGTAAACCCCATGAGTGAATAGGTAAAACTTGCTATTTTGTTTAAATAGTAATGCTCTTCTTGCCGAATAAGGCAAGCAAAAATTTGTGTATGCAATAATTTTGCAAAAATAATTCTAACCCTAACGAAAAAAAATATTTTATTGTGTTTGTTTACTATTAAATTATTGTAAACTTATCTAAAATATATTTTGCTGGATTAGGCTAAATTAAATTGCACTTGTTATAATAAAGTTAGGTAAGTTTTCCAAGGTGCTTTTGGTACAAAATTATTAATTTTTACATTAACATAAATGATTTTTTTTCTTTAAACGTACAAGAGAAAATTTTAGAAAGGACTTAATTTTAAATGAGTTCTTGTTACTTGACCAATTTTAGCTATTCGGCACGACATACATGTATATATAAGATCATCAGAACCACTACACCCAACTCTACACTAAGACCGTCAGAACCACTACACCCAACACTACACTAAGACTGTCACAACCACTACACCCAACACTACACTAAGACCGTCACAACCACCACACCCAACACTACACTAAGACCGTCACAACCACTACACCCAACACACACGCCCCGATGGCATGGTGGCTAGCGCTCTTGCTTCACGCACGGAGGGCCCGGGTTCAATTCCCGGCGGGGCCGAAACATTTCGAAGTGTTTCGTTACACACACACACACACACACACACACACACATACATACATACAACAGGCCTAGTGTCTAATCGACATGTGCCTAAGACAAAAATGGTAACTAACTAACACACCTAAGACCGTCACAACCATGACACCCAACACATACCTAAGACTGTCACAACCAATACACCCAACATACAAACCTAAGACCGTCACAACCACTACACCCAACACACACACACACAACACACACACACACACACACACACACACACACACACACATACCCCTAAGACTGCCACAACCACCACTGCCAACACACACAATCGTATGCTGCAATGTATGATAATCTACGTAACTGTATTTGTGTATGCCTGAATAAACTTAATACTTACTTTCCTTTGGAGAGGGAGCATGGACACTGGGGTCGTCCCACAGTTACTAAAAACAACAAACAGCCCCACTCCACAAAGGGGACAGTAAAGCAATAACAAAGAACTACAGACCAATAGCGCTAACGTCCCATATCATAAAAATCTTTGAAAGGGTTCTAAGAAGCAAGATCGCCACCCATCTAGATACCCATCAGTTACACAACCCAGAGCAACATGAGTTTAGAGCAGGTCGCTCCTGTCTGTCCCAACTACTGGACCACTACGACAAGGTCTGGGATGCTCTAGAAGACAAACAGAATGCAGATGAAATATACACAGACTTTGCAAAAGCCCTTGACAAGTGTGACCATGGTGTAATAGTTCACAAAATGCATGATAAAGGAATAACAGGAAAAGTTGGTAGATGGATCTATAATTTCCTAACAAATAGAACACAAAGAGAAGTAGTCAACAGAGTAAAGTCTGAGGCGCCTATGGTAAAAAGCTCTGTTCCACCAGGCACAGTACTTGCTCCCATCTTGTTCCTCATCCTCATATCGGACATAGACAGGGACATAAGTCACAGTGCCGTGTCTTCCTTTGCAGATGACACCCAAATCTGCGTTATAGTGTCCTCCATTGAAGACACTGCAAGACTCCAGGCGGACATCAACCAAATATTTAAATGGGCTGTAGAAAGCAATATGAAGTTCAATGATGAGAAATTTCAATTACTCCGATATGGAAAACGTGAGGAAATTAAAACTTCATCGGAGTATAAAACAAATTCCAACCACACAATAGAGCGAAAAACTAATGTCAAAGACCTGGGAGTGATCATGTCAGAGGATCCAACCTTCAAGGACCATAACATTCACATCTGCTAGAAAAATGACAGGATCCATAATGAGAACCTTCAAAACCAGGGATGCCAAGCCCATGTTGACACTTTACAGATCGCTTGTTCTATCTAGGCTGGAATATTGCTGCACACTAACTGCACCTTTCAAGGCGGGTGAAATTGCTGACCTAGGAAATGTGCAGAGAACCTTCACCGCACACATAAGTGCGATAAACCACCTCAACTACTGGGAACGCTTGAAGTTCCTAAACCTGTACTCTCTAGAACGCAGGCGGGAGAGATACTTTATTATATACACTTGGAAAATCCTAGAGGGATTAGTATCAAACTTGCACAAAGAAACTGAAAGATAAGCTGCAAATCACCCAGAACAAAATGGTAAGATTCATCCTGGACCTGGGTCCAAGAGAGCATGTAGGCCAGGATGAATTACAACAATTGGATATGCTGAATATTGAAGACAGAGTAAAACAACTTAAGTTAAATCAAGTTTATAAAATTGCTCACAAACAGTGTCCAGAATATCTTGCTGCCAATTTTGTCAAGGCTGGGAACCAAAGCAGTCATAGTACTAGGGGGAGAGAGCACAACTTTGTAGTTCCCACAGTCAGTGGCCAGGCTTCAAACACCTTTTATTGTACAACAATAAAAGAATGGAACAGACTGCCTGCACATGTCAAAGCCAGTCATAGCATGAGCCAGTTCGAGAAGAGAACCAAAAGGTACCTAATGAATGTAGCTACAGAAAGGGAGGAGAATTATTTTTTTTATTTTTTTAGCTATCACACATGTATGTGTAAATAACTCTTTTTACCTTATTCTTAGTATACATATATCCTTTATAATATAATAACATATATATCCTACAATGTATAATATTAAGGTATAAAAAGGACCCCAATGGAAATAAGTCACTCTGTGTGACTTTTTTGGGTTATCCTAGGTTCTCTACACATATGCTGCTATGTATGATAATCTATGTAACTGTATTTGTGTATACCTGAATAAACTTACTTACTTACTTACCGTCACAACCACTACACTCAACACACAACTAAGACCGTCACAACCAATACACCCAACACACACACTTAAGACTGTCACAACCACTACACCCAACACAAACTTAAGACCGTCACAACCACTACACCCAACACAAACCTAAGACCGTCACAACCAATACACCCAACACATACTTAAGACTGTCACAACCACTACACCCAACTTACACCTAAGACCGTCATAACCACTACACCTAACATACACACTTAAGACCGTCACAACCACTACACCCAACAGCCACAACAACAAAGGCAGACATTACTGACGCCGTCGTCACCACTAAATAACCTCGTCAGTGTTCATCTTGCTGCAGGAGGGAGGAGACTTGTCTCGCTGCCTCCTGGAGACGGTGTCCTGGCTGTGATTGTTCACCAGCAGTGAGTGAACAGTGTGGAGAACAGTTCTGGGCGGTGTTCTTTGTGTGGGGGTGGTGTTCATTTTGAACTCTTTGTTGTGGTTCTTGATGTTCGGCGAGAACCCCAGATAAAGGTTCGTGATGTTCAGCTAGAACTCTTTCTTGATGTTCATTGTTATGTTCAAGAACCCTTCAGGGGACTTCTTGATGTTCACTATTCAAGAACCCTTCAAACTGTTCAAGAACCCTTCATACTGTTCAAGAACCTTTCATACTTTTCTTCAAGAACCCTTCATACTGTTCATCAAGAACCCTTCATACTGTTCATCAAGAACCCTTCATACTGTTCATCAAGAACCCTTCATACTGTTCAAGAACCCTTCATACTGTTCATCAAGAACCCTTCATACTTCATCAAGAACCCTTCATACTGTTCATCAAGAACCCTTCATACTGTTCATCAAGAACCCTTCATACTGTTCATCAAGAACCCTTCATAATGTTCATCGAGAACCCTTCATAATGTTCGAGAACCCTTCATACTGTTCATCGAGAACCCTTCATAATGTTCATCGAGAACCCTTCATAATCATCGAGAACCCTTCATAATGTTCATCAAGAACCATAATGTTCATCAAGAAGTATAATGTTCATCAAGAACTATAATGTTCATCAAGAACCCTTCATAATGTTCATCAAGAACCATAATGTTCATCAAGAACCCTTCATAATGTTCATCAAGAACCCTTCATAATGTTCATCAAGAACCCTTCATAATGTTCATCAAGAACCATAATGTTCATCAAGAACCCTTCCTAATGTTCATCAAGAACCCTTCATACTCTTGTCCTCTGTTCACCAAGAACCCGTCATAGTCTTGAGGTTCAATGTTCAAGAACCCGTCATAGTCTTGATGTTCACCATTCATCAACTACCCGTCATAGTCTTGATGTTCACCATTCATCAACTACCCTTCATAGTGTCCTTGATCACCATTCATCAAGAACCCTTCATAATGTCCTTGATCGCAATTAATGAAGAACCCTTCATAGTGTCCTTGATGTTCACAATTAATGAAGAACCCTTCATAGTGTCCTTGATGTTCACAAATAATGAAGAACCCTTCATAGTGTCCTTAATGTTCACAATTAATGAAGAACCCTTCATAGTGTCCTTGATGTTCACAATTAGTGAAGAACACTTCATAGTGTCCTTGATATTCACCATTCAAGAACCCTTCATAGTGACCTTGATGTTTACTGTTCATCAAGAACCATTCATAGTGTCCTTGATGTTTACTGTTCATCAAGAACCATTCATAGTGTCCTTGATCACCGTTCATCAAGAACCCTTCATAATGTCCTTGATGTTCACAATGAAGAACCCTTCATAGTGTCCTTGATATTCACAATTAATTAAGAACCCTTCATAGTGTCCTTGATGTTTACTATTCATCAAGAACTCTTCATAGTGTCCGTGATGTTCACCATTCATCAAGAACCCTTCATAGTGTCCGTGATGTTCACCATTCATCAACTACCCTTCTTAGTGTCCTTGTTAATTGTTCATCAAGAACCGTTCATAGTATCTTTGATGTTAATTGTTCATCAAGAACCCTTCATAGTGTCCTTGATGTTAATTGTTCATCGAGAACCCTTCATAGTGTCCTTGATCACAGTTCAAGAACCATTCATAGTGTCCTTGATGTTCACCGTTCATCAAGAACCCTTCATAGTGTCCGTGATGTTCACCGTTCATCAAGAACCCTTCATAGTGTCCGTGATGTTCACCGTTCATCAAGAACCCTATCATAGTGTCCGTGATGTTCACCGTTCATCAAGAACCTATCATAGTGTCCGTGATGTTCACCATTCATCAAGAACCCTTCATAGTGTCCGTGATGTTCACCGTTCATCAAGAACCCTTCATAGTGTCCGTGATGTTCACCGTTCATCAAGAACCCTTCATAGTGTCCGTGATGTTCACCGTTCATCAAGAACCCTTCATAGTGTCCGTGATGTTCACCGTTCATCAAGAACCCTTCATAGTGTCCGTGATGTTCACCGTTCATCAAGAACCCTTCATAGTGTCCGTGATGTTCACCGTTCATCAAGAACCCTTCATAGTGTCCGTGATGTTCACCGTTCATCAAGAACCCTTCATAGTGTCCGTGATATTCACCGTTCATCAAGAACCCTTCATAGTGTCCGTGATGTTCACCGTTCATCAAGAACCCTTCATAGTGTCCGTGATGTTCACCGTTCATCAAGAACCCTTCATAGTGTCCTTGATGTTCACCATTCATCAAGAACCCTTCATAGTGTCCTTGATCACCATTCATCAAGAACCCTTCATGGAGTCCTTGATGCTCACCATTCGTCAGGAACCCTTCGTAGTGTCCTTGATGCTCATTCATCAAGAACTACTCTATGCAATTTAAATCACCCAAAACTTCTACCCTACATGTATTACCTATTACCAAACCTCTTTCTACACATAGCTCAATTAACGGTTCCCCATTTACATTTACCCCTGGCACCCCAAATTTACCTACTATTCCCTCCACAACATTTTTACCCACTTTAGCATTTATTTCTCCCCACTGAAACTCTCCTACCCCATTCAGCTTTGTCTCACTTAAAGCCAGGACATCCAGCTTCTTTTCATTCATAACATCTACAGTCATCTCTTTCTTATCATTCGCACAACATCCACGCACATTGAAACATCCCACTTTGACGGTTTTCTTCTTTTTCTTTTTAGTAAATCTATACAGGAAAAGGGGTTACTAGCCCATTGTTCCCGGCATTTTAGTTGACTTTTACAACACGCATGGCTTACGGAGGAAAGATTCTTATTCCACTTCCCCATGGATATGAAAGGAAAAGCAATAAGAACAAGAACTATTAAGATAAAATCAAAGAAAACTCAGATGAGTGTGTATACATAAATGTGTACATGTATGTGTAGCGTGACCTAAGTGTAAGTAGAAGTAGCAAGACGTACCTGAAATCTTTCTTGTTTATGAGACAGAAAAAAGACAACAGCAATCCTACCATCATGTAAAACAAATATAGGCTTTCGTTTTACACTCACTTGGCAGGACGGTAGTATCTCCCTGGGTGGTTGCTGTCTACCAACCTACTACTACCCACTGTATTATTACATGTATTGTTATTATTATTATTAAAATATTGTTAGGTACCTTCACTATATAATCACTAACCTCTCTCAATTCTTACAGAAACCTGGCTTAGTGATTGGTTAAGAAATTTTAGACCCATTATGGAATCAGGTAAATTACTGTCAGTGGCCTAGACCAGCTCGTTTATTCTTATCCAGTGAAACGACATGTGGGTCTGGCTACATTACTGCAGTCATCTCCTGTAGGAAGCAACTCCTTGTGTATGGTCAGTACCAAGTGTATTTATTTATTTATACCATTTGAGCATTCTCTTGGGTCTGATTCAAGTTTGTAAAAAAATCTAAGTTTTTGAATCAACTTGGGTTACAACCATGTAACCCAAGTTGTATGTATGTATGTATACATGTAATTTACAGCACATTGGATAGTCTTGTATATGTGTAATATACATTACATCAGATAGTCTTGTATACATGTAAATATACAGATGCCCTCCACATTCGCGAGTTCCACTTTCACGAGCTTCGAACATTCACGAATGCCCAGCTACCCAGATTTCATGTGTTTTCATGTGTTTTATATTATGTTTTTATGTGTTTTATGATCGTGGTTCAATAGGTTAAGGAAGCAGTATTGTTAGGCTAAGTAAATGCTATTATTCTATTTCCCTACATCATATTTGCGCACCAAACATTCTCGAATTTTCAACCTTCGCAAGGTTCTTGATCCCCTAACCCTCGCGAATGTGGAGGGCCTCCTGTATAGTCTTACATACAGTGGAACCTCGGTTGTCTTCCAGATGTCGATTTGACAACCAAAATGGACGACAACCGAAGCAGTTTTTCCCATAAAGAATAATGTAAACAGAATTAATCCTCTCCAGACCCCAAATGACAATATAATTATTAAAAATGTACTAACTAGTACATAAAACTGTTAAATGAACACTAAAAGAATCTTTAACTGAAATACTGTACAGTAAATGAAAACTGAACTGCCTTTTACCTGTCACAGGAGAACTAATGGCATACTGGAAGCAGGAGATGGAGGAGAGGAGGGGGTATGTTACTGCTTGGAAGCAGAATCACATTCTATTAATGTCAGGCAACTGTCCTTCTGGTGTTGTTTCTCTTCTGTCTCTTTTCACTACTAACACCTTGTTCTGGCTCACTGGTTCTTTGTCTCACTAAAAAATCCTGTCCAGTGAGGTTTGTTTCAGGCTCTGTTTTAACACTTGTTTGAATTGAGACATTATGCTTTCATTGTACTACGTACATGTTAAAGAGATGGATGGCCACTGTTTTGTCTGGATGGTATTTTGCAGCAAACTCCTGCACTTCATGCCATTTACCACACATTTCCTTCATCCCTTCCCTCCTCTTCCTCTGATGACAGCTTCTTTGCTGCAATCTGTTGCTGGTGCTCCTGAAGGTCTACAAGTTCTTCTGTGGTTAGTTCAGTTCTATGCTCCTCCACCAACTCCTCCACATCATCTTCAGTCACCTCTAGGCCCAAGGTCTTCCTCAGGGACACAATATCCTCTACCATCTCAGGCTCATCTTCAAAGCCTTCAAAATCCCTGGCTGCCACAAAGTCAGGCCACAATTTCTTCCATGCTGACTGCATGGTCCAGGAAGACACATTTCCCCAGGCTTTGTCTACAAGTCTCAAGCAGGTGAGGATATTGAAATGGTCCTTCTTTGGACCCATTATGACTTACCTCACAATAAAAAAAATTGCACCAAAACTGCAAAATAACAAAAAAAGTTCACAAGATGCACAACAAAAGCTCAAAAGATGTTTATAGCATGCAAGTTAGTGGCTATACTTACTCAGACCCACGCTGTTGACTTCATTGTCCAGTGAGCATTTGGTGAGCACATGACCCGAGCCGTTCGCCTGGTTGGTCAACAACCAAGAGAACGTACGCAAACCAGGACATTTTTTCTTGAATTGCTCTTTCAAAAATCGATTTGTTCAACAAGTAATGCAGTCGACAACTAAGGTTCCACTGTACATGTAATATACATCACATCATATAGTCTTGTTTACATGTAATATACATGTACAGCACATTGGATAGTCTTGTATCACGTAATATACAGCACATCAGACAGTCTTGTATACTTGTAATATACAGTGTATAAATACTGGTTAATGTATATTTGCACATTTTAATTACAAAAACTTTTATGACATCAATTGCTATAGTTATTTTTAAGATCTCCACAAATATGACAAGCTTCAGTGATAATTTAGCAGACTTATTATAAATATGTAATTTACAGGTACTCCTTACTTAACGATCTACCTGTTTAACGACTGCTCAGACTTGTGACCAGCTCTCCAACCAGTGCACTGTATGTGTACTTTACTTTTTTATTGTTTTTAATGCCTAATTCTATTTTTAATATAAAGTGGTCCCTCGACTAACAAAATTAATCCATTCCAGGAGCTAGCTCTTAACACGAATTGCTCGTAATTCGAAACCTTATTTCCCATAAGAAATAATGTAAATACAATTAATCCGTTTCCACCCAAAAAAATTCACCAAAAATTAATTTTTTTAAAGAATAAATACTATAGTTTTACATACAGAAAACAATGAGAAATAAATATAAAGCACTAATTTTAATGGATAAATGAACATTTGAATCAGTTTTACCTTTACTGAAGACTCTTGTTGGTGTATGAGAGAGGCAGGAGAGTCTGTTTGGAGGCAGGACAAGATAGCCCTTCAATACGACACTAATATAAACTCTGCGGCTTATTTATCTAGCACAATTCATCTAATATGACATAATAAACAATATTAATAACATAGAAACATGATATAAACTCTAGAATGAATAAAACATGTCATTACGAATCTGGAAGGACTGGTGGAGTGTGTTGGTGTTATTGCTGGGTATAAGGACTGGTGGAGTGTGTTGGTGCTGTTGGGTATAAGGAGGAGATGGTGGCAGAGTACGGCGCTCTTCTCAGTGTCCCTATACTAATCTCAAACAACATTGTAGAAGTTAAGTTTTGTGTCGTCATTTTCTATCAATTACTCGTTTAACTTACTTAAGTAAGTTTATTCAGGTATACACAAATCCAGTTATACATAGATTATCATACATAGCAGCATATGTGTAGAAAACCTAGGATAACCTAAAAAAGTCAAGACAGAGTGACTTATTTCCATTGCTACATTTTATCACTGGCTGGTGCAATAGCCTTTATCGACTTGTGAAGCTTCTTTGGACCCATGGTGACTTATTTCACAGTGACAATCACTGAACCAGCAATAAACAACAAAAGTATTGTGAATGTTTGAAAGAGCATGCTAGGTAATGTTCTCAAGTGTAAACAATGCTAGACTGGCGTCAGGCGGACAGGTCTGGTACGGCTCGCTACACGAGGGAAATATTTAGCGAAAAAAGCGCTCGTTACACCATTTGCTCGTTATATGGAATACTCGTTAGTTGAGGGACCACTGTAGTACTAAAAAGTTATAAATGTTGCAAAGGTGACATTAAAACAATATGTAAAGATGGATGACACAAACCCACTACCAGTACAGTATGCTTGAAATATCAGTAAGGGGTGGCTCCTTGCTTAATGACCAATTCGCTTACTGACTTACTCTTTGGAATCTAACTCGATTGTTAAGTGAGGAGTACATGTACTTTAAAAATCATCTAATAATTGTTGGAGACTTCAGTACCAACCCATTCACTGCCTCTTCCATAGGCCTATTTTTGTTGCCAGTGTCGCTTGTGTGGATGTTCGTTTTTAAGCACGGTGCCTCTATATATGTTATGAGAGGTAAATTTAGGCCTAGATACGAAAAAATGGGTATGTGGTGAGTGTGCACAGGATAAGAAAAAATCATGCCTCTTGCAGTGCATGAATGGGAATAGCAAAACTGTGACCTTGTGTTTGGTTTAAAATAGTGACTGAGGGGTTTTCTAGGATTTTTTTTTTTTTTTGGTTTTACTGACTGAGGACAGTTAACCTTTTCAGGGTCGCAGGGCCCTCTCCCAAACTCGTTCTCAGGGTCGCAAATTTTTCGGGAAAAAAAAATTCTTATGAAATGATAGAGAATATTTTTCCGATCATAAAACCACCAAAATATGAAATTTGATGGAAAACTAACGGAATTATGCTCTCGTGAAGTTAGCGGTATCGATTACATTTATGCATCGGCGATTTCACCCACTTTGATCCCTATTTTCAGCAAATTCTAATAATTCAGTCTACTAAAATTATAGCTATTTCGCTAGAATTCCATTTGTTCTATCAATTGAATATAATAAACCGCCAATTTACCGATTTCAACTACCCAATAAGGTGGTCAGAAATTGGCAATTTGGCCAATTTCACACAAATTTCAAAAGATGCCAATTTCAAAATAGGGTCCAGAATAAACGAGACAGACATTCCAGGCACTCAAATAACATTTTATCTGTTCATTAGTTACGTCTCCAGGCCCCTCTTACATTACTTTTGCTTTCCATTTTAAATTTTTATTTTCTCAAAAAATAGAAGATTTACTGTTATGTATACAACTGCATCATTGCAAAAATGGTATAAATAATATCAGCGCACTTGTGCAAGAATATTAGACTACCCAGTTGATGTGTATTGGACGCATGGCGTGATTTGTTTACTCTTGAACTCGGCAATTCAAACATTTTCGCTCTTCGCTCAGTTTCAGTACAGTGGTACCGTTTATGGTCCCCAAACTCACCCTTATGTAAGTTTATTTTTAAATGCTTTTGTAAGTGTAATTTGGGTCTAAAAGGACTAGTCTATTTTACAACATTCTTAGAGATAAATTGCTGGTAATGGCACTTGAACAGCATTCTGGAATGAAAAAATATCGTAAACCGGGGTACCACTGTACTTGTCATCGTGAAACCAGTCAAAATTATCTCTATTTCTGTCTTTTATGTCATGTGTCTTTTATTTATTGTGTTGTCTTGTGTCATGTGTCTTGTTTTTTGTGTCTCTTGTTTATTGTGTTGTTTTGTGTCATGTGTCTTTTGTATCATTCATTCTATCAAATGAGACTAAGAAAATGAGAATACAAGCATAAATACTATACGAAAATAGACTGCAAAGTCGCTGTTTTAAACCAAAAACACGGTCAGTTTTTTTTTCCTCCTTATGCACTGTGTGGTGCAGGATTTTTTTTATACTGCTCACACTGACTGCACAGACCCATTCTCTCACATCTAGGCCTACCAGCTTGTTTCCACTTGATTTGAGGGTGCTAGAATTTAGGCGTACTAGTACGACGAAAACCCTGGCGCGTAAGCCATACTAGTATGGCCGAAACCCTGAAAGGGTTAAGACCCCCATCACTCTCTGGTTTCTTTGATGAGTTTTTAATAGGTCTGATACAGTTTTGGGGGCTCCATAAACCAATCATTCATGTTTATATTTTATTTTACAAGAAATAGGATAAATCTTCATTTTTTTGCGTGATGAATTTAAAGTGAAAGGCAAGTGTAATACACAAGAGGCCTAAGGACATGGGTGGTTTCTTGTGGCCAGTTCCTAGAATGGAAGACATACTAGGGATATAGCTAAGAATTTTGTCAGGTTGAGCAATGGAATTGGCTTAAAATAGCACTCAAATTGGGTGAAGTTGTTGATGCTATTGTACCCAGACCACAAAATATGCTCCTGTGTCATTTTGTAAGTTTGCCATCAAATTTCATATTTTTTGGTGTCATTAACCTCAGATATAGATTCTCTACCATTTCAGCAAACTTTTTTTAATGTGGACAATACACAAATAACCCACACATAGGAGAGAGGAGTTTACGATGACATTTCGGTCTGACTTGGACCATTTACGAAGTCAATGGTGACTTTGTAAATGGTCCAAGTCGGACCAAAACATCATGGTAAGCTTCTCTCTCCTGTGTGTGGGTTATTTGTGTATTGTTCCAGTCACAGTATTGTGTCTTTTTGTTTTATAAATGGGGACATTGTGAGTACAGTGGTACCTCGACATATGAGCAGCTCCCAACTCAAACAATTATGTAAGTGTTTTTCTGTAAGTGCTTTTGTAAGTGTATTTCTGGGGGTCTGAAACGGATTAATCTAATTTACATTATTCCTTGTGAGAACAAATTTGTTCGGTATCGGCACTCGAACAGCCTTCCAAAACGAATTAAGCTCGTAACTCGATGTACCACTGTGCTTTTAATTTCTGAGGTCTCGACAGTGAAAGTTTTAAGTTCGGATCCCTTAAGTAAGCCGGGAACTGTAAATTTTGGCCTTGATATGAGAGAATAGGTCTGTGTGGTGAGTGTGCACTGTATAAAGAAAAGTCCTGCCCCACACAGTGCATGATGGGAAGAACAAAACTGACATTGTGTTTGAATTCAAATAGTGAAATTGTGGTGTTTTCTCGGATGGTTTTTATGGTTTTATTGGTTGTTTCTTGGTATCATTTGATAAAAACGGAAGCTATATTACAGAAATTGGTATGATTTTGATTGGTGTAAAGACAGGAAGTAGGTTGAAATTAAGCTCAAAGTAGAAGAAATATTAAATTTTTGTCAATTTTCCAGAGGACACTAATCACATGACTTGTCTAAGTCGTGTCCATCTGGCCACTCTGATACTCGTTCAAGAATGTTCTGACGTTATTTATACAATTATTACAATAATGCAGTAGCCTGCATAGCAGTAAATCATTGGAACCTGTAGTGTCCCGAATTAGTGAGTTTGCCGGATTACAGAGTGGTTAGGTTAGAATACACTTAACCTATCAGTAGAGACTTTCTGCTACATCTTCCTCATTTTCATCACTGCTTTCTCCTCCACTGGCTTGCTGCTGTGGATTTACAACCATCTGCAAAATTTCTGAATCAGTGTACGTAATGATGAAATTTGAGTTAGTATAATGATTTGAGTATAATGATGAAATTTGAAATTATGCTAGCCGAAATTAGTGCTGGATTACTCATGGAACTGGGTAACTGATTGCGGGATTAGTGATGGCCAACTTGTACAATGTGTGCAGGATACATTATATTTTTGGTATCTTTCAATAGATGTTTTCAGAATGAGCCTAGTATTCAGGTTTGTGTTACAGGTGAACATTACTCTGGTAGTACAAGGTTGTAGCGACCAGTGTCGTCAAACTGCTGTAAATAAGAGAACGACTAGTGTTATTTATCTGCTGTAAACGAGTGGTAGCGCCCAGTGTCTTCTAACTTCTGTGAACAACCAGTGTCGTCTAACTTCTGTGAACGAGTGTGAATGAGTGTGAACGACCAGTGTCAGCCCAGAGTGTTACACAGGCAGCAACAACAACAAGATCATATGAAAGGTAATTTGCTTGTTTATAATTAAGTATTGACTACTGAGTTATTAACCCTTTCACTGTCCCTCATGTAGAACTACATCCTAGAGGCCAGGGTCCCTCATGTAGAACTACATCCTAGAGGCCAGGGTCCCTCATGTAGAACTACATCCTGAGGCAGGTCCCTCTAGGAACTCATCCTAGAGGCAGGGTCCCTCATGTAGAACTACATCCTAGAGGCCAGGGTCCCTCATGTAGAACTACATCCTAGAGGCCAGGGTCCCTCATGTAGAACTACATCCTAGAGGCCAGGGTCCCTCATGTAGAACTACATCCTAGAGGCCAGGGTCCCTCATGTAGAACTACATCCTAGAGGCCAGGGTCCCTCATGTAGAACTACATCCTAGAGGCCAGGGTCCCTCATGTAGAACTACATCCTAGAGGCCAGGGTCCCTCATGTAGAACTACATCCTAGAGGCCAGGGTCCCTCATGTAGAACTACAGTGGATCCCCAGATTACGATGGCGTTGGATTACGCTAAATTCGGTTAGCGATACATTTTTCCGTAAAAATATTGGTTCAGTATACGATGATCCGCTCGGAATAAGCCATTCGTCCTGGACACGTACGCATGGCCAGGACGGCCCAACACTCCATCCAGAGTCAGTGTGCATTGTTTACCAGCGAGTGACAGCCACCCACGCATTCATACCATACATTTTGTCATTATTCCATTATTTTTAGCTGCTTGCAACTGCTAAATAAGCCACCATGGGCCCAAGAAAGCTCCTAGTGCCAGCCCTTTGGTAAAGGGCTGAGAGGGGAGAATGTGTCTTCTTAAGTGATTCAGTGATTCTACGATATGTTATGATACTAAAACAGCAGAAGTTGATAAAGGCTATAGTGCCAGCCAGCGATAAAGTGTAGCATTAACAGTGTAGCAAGTAAGTTAAGCCATTAATCTATAGAAAAATTACGACACGACTGACAACACTTGCCGTCTGCTGCTGCTGCCCACCACCACCACTATGTGTACGGCTTATGATCAATGGCCCTTATACACCCAACAACAAACACAACATCAGTCCTCACATTTGTAAGGATATATTTTATTCATTCTAGAGTGTATATGTTATGTTTCTATGTTATTAATATTGTTGATTATGTCATATTAGATGAATTGTGACAGATAAATAAGCCGTAGAGTTGATATTAGTGTCATAATGAAGGACTATCTTGTCCTGTCCCGAAACACACCCTTGTAGCCAGCACATTTCCAAACATACGCCAGAAACAACTCTGGAACACTTTTTTGAGCAACAGGTGTCCAGTGACTCAAGCTGGTCCTAGTGTCATTAAAAAACAAAGAAGGGAAGTAACCCCGGAAAAGAACTTGGTACCTGAAGTCTTAATTGAAGGGGATTCCCCTTCCAAACACTAGCAACTCCTCCTTCCTCTTCCCTCCTGTCTTCCACACATCAACAACTCTTCAATAAAGTCAAGTGTCAAGTTATTACTGTTTTATGTACTTTATATCTCATTCTTTTCTGTGTAATTTAATGTGGAAACAATATTTATTTTAATTCTTTTGGGTGTCTGAAACATATTAATTGAATTTCCATTATTTCTTATGGGGAAAATAGATTCGGATTAAGTTATTTTCGGTTTAAGTTAAGCCCTCTGGAATGGATTAATAGCGTAATCCAGGGGTCCACTGTACATCATTGATGCCAGGGTCCCACATGTAGAACTACATCATTGATGCCAGGGTCCCACATGTAGAACTAAATCATTGATGCCAGGGTCCCTCATGTAGCACTACATCATTGATGCCAGGGTCCCTCATGTAGCACTACATCATTGATGCCAGGGTCCCTCATGTAGAACTACATCATTGATGCCAGGGTCCCTCATGTAGCACTACATCATTGATGCCAGGGTCCCTCATGTAGCACTACATCATTGATGCCAGGGTCCCTCATGTAGCACTACATCATTGATGCTAGGGTCCCTCACATAGTACTACATCATTGATGCCAGGTTCCCTCATGTAGAACTACATCATTGATGCCAGGGTCCCTCACATAGAACTACATCATTGATGCTGGGGTCCCTCATGTAGAACTACATCATTGATGCCAGGTTCCCTCATGTAGAACTACATCATTGATGCCAGGGTTCCTCATGTAGCACTACATCATTGATGCCAGGGTCCCTCACATAGTACTACATCATTGATGCCAGGGTCCCTCACATAGTACTACATCATTGATGCCAGGTTCCCTCATGTAGAACTACATCATTGATGCCAGGGTCCCTCACATAGAACTACATCATTGATGCCAGGGTCCCTCACATAGAACTACATCATTGATGCCAGGGTCCCTCACATAGAACTACATCATTGATGCTGGGGTCCCTCATGTAGAACTACATCATTGATGCCAGGTTCCCTCATGTAGAACTACATCATTGATGCCAGGGTTCCTCACGTAGAACTACATCATTGATGCCAGGGTTCCTCACATAGAACTACATCATTGATGCCAGGGTCCCTCACATAGAACTGCATTATTGATGCCAGGGTCCCTCACATAGAACTGCATTATTGATGCCAGGGTCCCTCATGTAGAACTACATCATTGATGCCAGGGTCCCTCACATAGAACTACATCATTGATGCCAGGGTCCCTCACGTAGAACTACATCATTGATGCCAGGGTCCCTCACGTAGAACTACATCATTGATGCCAGGGTCCCTCACGTAGCACTACATCATTGATGCCAGGGTCCCTCACATAGAACTGCATCATTGATGCCAGGGTCCCTCACATAGAACTACATCATTGATGCCAGGGTCCCTCACGTAGAACTACATCATTGATGCCAGGTTCCCTCACGTAGAACTACATCATTTATGCCAGGGTCCCTCATGTAGCACTAGATCATTGATGCCAGGGTCCCTCACATAGTTATATGTGATGAGCTCAGCTCACTCAGATGAGCTGTGAGTGGTAAATTTTGGCCTAGATATGAGAGATTGGGTCTGTGGTGAGTGTGAATATTATAAAATATCCTGCCCCATGCTGTGCATGATGGGAAAAACAAAACTGATTACGTTTAGTTTAAAATAGCAAGTTTGCGGTGTTTTCCTGGATGATTTTTGTTGTTTTATTGGATGTTTCTGGTTATCGATTGATAGAATAGAAGACATATTACTGAAATATAGATGATTTTGATTTTATTAAGGACTGGAAGTAGCTTGAAAGTGAGCTCGAAGTAGCTGAAATATTTTATTTTTGTTGATATTCCAGAGGACGGGTAAGACCCCCTACGACCCCCAGTCTGTTTTATGGGTTTTTAATAGGTCTAAGTCAGTTATTGGGAGGCTGTAAACCATTAACAATCTCTCCTGGTTATATATTATTTGAGAAATAGAATAAATTTTCTGTTTTCTTCTTTAACTGTGGGAGACCCGGGAAAAAATGTTCCTGCGTATGGGGCAAGATTTTCAAAAATTAAAATAAAAAAAATTCACACAGATTGATAGTTTTTCTGAATCGGATAACACTAAAATTAGCGAAATTGATAAAAAGTTACGATTTTGTGGCGTGTTGAAGTTGGTGAAAAAAATGATGACTAAGCAGCAACATTAAAGTGCCAGCGATGTTTAAATTTTATAATTATTGATGCTTATATGTGATTGTTTTTCTGTTTTTTTTTTTTAATGTTTATTATGTTTACTAGTTTTTCAAAGTGTTTTAGCACTGCAAATATTGCTTCACTTGGAATAATTCATATATATATATGGTGTATATACAGAATATATATGGAATCATTTGTTATTTTTTTCTTGTAAGGCTATGTACAGGGAATACTTATAATATTCTAATTATTTCAGAGTGTAATATTCCTCAAAACCTGGAAATAATATTGATTGACTGTACTAGGTCATATATACAATACAGTAGAACCCCATTATTCACTTATTCGGTATCCGCGGTTTCAGTTATCCACGGTTTACTGTGGCCCAAAAAATACCTTTTAATTTTGCATAATAATGGTCCCTAAATACAAAATTAGAGAAACTGGCAGTTGCTCAAAGTCTAAGAGAAACCGTGAAGTGCTTCCCATCAGTGAAGAAGTGATAATTCTCTACTTATTGTGTATAATTTATCAGATAAACTTTATAGTAGGTATGTATAGGACTTATATACAGTGGTACCCCGACTTACGATATTAATCCGTCAGAGAGGGCATATTTTAAGGCGAAACAATCGTTAAACGAATCAATTTTCCCCATAAGAAATAATGGAAATAAATTTAATCCGTCCAAGACTTCCAAAAGTAGTTAAATAAAATATTTTTTAGAACTTTTTGACATTAAATAATACAAAATTTAATAAAGAATACCTAAATACACATGCAAATATTGAACAATAACATGTCACTTACATTTATTGAAGAGTTGTTGATGTGTGGAGGACGGGAGGAGGAGAAGGTGGAGTAGTATGCTAGTGTTTGGAAGGGAATCCCTTCCATTAACACTGCAGGTACCAAGTTCTTTTCTGGGGTTACTGGCCTTTTCTTTGAATGCTACACTCCCTGCATGAATGCTACACTCCCTGCATGAATGCTACACTCCCTGCATCCTTGCTACACTCCCTGCATCCTTGCTACACTCCCTGCATCCTTGCTACACTCCCTGCATCTTTGCTTCACTCCTGCATGAATGCTACACTCCCTGCATGAATGCTACACTCCCTGCATGCCTACTACACTCCCTGCATCCTTGCTACACTCCCTGCATCCTTGCTACACTCCCTGCATCCTTGCTACACTCCCTGCATCTTTGCTTCACTCCCTGCATGAATGCTACACTCCCTGCATGCCTACTACACTCCTGCATCCTTGCTACACTCCCTGCATCCTTGCTACACTCCCTGCATCCTTGCTACACTCCCTGCATCCTTGCTACACTCCCTGCATCTTTGCTACACTCCCTGCATGAATGCTACACTCCCTGCATGCCTACTACACTCCTGCATCCTTGCTACACTCCCTGCATCCTTGCTACACTCCCTGCATGAATGCTACACTCCCTGCATCCCTGCTACACTCCCTGCATCCTTGCTACACTCCCTGCATCCTTGCTACACTCCCTGCATCCTTGCTACACTCCCTGCATCCCTGCTACACTCCCTGCATCCCTGCTACACTCCCTGCATCCCTGCTACACTCTCTGCATCTTTGCTACACTCCCTGCATCCCTGCTACACTCCCTGCATGCCTGCTACACTCCCTGCATGCCTGCTACACTCCCTGCATAAATGCTACACTCCCTGCATAAATGCTTCACTCCCTGCACATTCTTTACCACAGGCTTAGCACTAGGATCTTTCCTTGGACCCATGGTAGCTTATTTAGCAGTTGCAAGCACTAAAAACAGTGGAATAATGACAATATACTGGTATGAATGCGTGGGTGTGGGTGGGTGGTCGCTCTCGCTTGTAAACAATAGCACTGACGCTCCCTGGAGTGCGCGCTCAGCTGGGCGCCAAGCGGACACGTCCGGTACGAATGTCGGTAGACGAAGCAAACATCGTAAGTCACAATCAAATTTCTTACGTTATAAATATCGGTTATCGAAAATAGCGTAAGATGATAACATCGTAAGTCGGAGTACCACTGTATAACGTTTGCTACTATCCAGGGTTTCGGTATCCATGGCAGATCCTTGAAACGTTTTCCCTGGGGATACAGGGGTCAGGTCCTTGGAAGGTATCCCCTGGGGATACAGGAGTGAGGTCCTTGGAAAATATCCCCTGGGTATACAGGGGTCAGGTCCTTGGAAAATATCACCCGGGGATATGTTTTTTTATATACTATACAGTGGTACCTTGGTTAACGATATTTTTTTGTTCCAGAATGCTGTTCAAGTGCCATTACCAAACGAATTTATCCCCATAAGGAATAATGTAAAATAGACTAGTCCTTTTAGACCCCCAAAAATACACTTACAAAAGCATTTAAAAAAAATAAACTTATATAAAAGGGCGAGTTTGGGGACCATCGTAAACCAAGGTACCACTGTATATTTTTTCTACTATTTTGGTTTTCTAAGGCCATGTGTTATGAATATTTATAATACATATTACAATTATTTTAGAGTGTAGATACTCCTCAAAACATGGAAATTATTCACTGGGTTATCCTGCATCATATATCTAGTGTGTTTTGTGGCTGAATTCTACTGTTAGTATCATGAAATTGTAATAAATATGGAATGAATAAGCCATCTTTGAGCCACTTACATAGCCTGTTTGCTGGTAGGTGAGCTGGTGGTTGTGCTACAGCTCCTGGTTCCTTTGTTTACTTTTGTGAGGCGTACTAGTATGTCAGACAGTGCCAGTGCACTAGTACGTCAGATATAGTACGCACTCCACTTTCATATTTTTCTATTATCTCCTTCTTCAGTTCTACTGTATTTCTGAGCCTCTTTGCCACAGGCTTAGCAGTTACAAGCACTAAAAACAGTGGAATAATGACAATATACTGGTATGAATGCGTGGGTGGAGTGGGTGGTGGTTGCTCTCGCTTGTAAACACTAGCACACTGATGCTCCCTGGAGTGCCCGCACAGCTGGGCGCCATGCGGACGCGTCCGGGACGAACATCGTAAACCGAAGCAAACATCGTTAATGGAGTCACTATTTTGACGTAAAAATGTATCGTTAACCGAATTTATCGCTATCCGACGCCATCGTTAACTGAGGTATGACTGTACTTCTTTTACAACCCCATCTATAAATATATTAAATAACCATGGTGACATTACACATCCCTGTCAAAGACCTACTTTTACCGGGAAGTAATCTCCCTCTCTCCTACACACCCTAACCTAAGCCTCACTATCCTCATAAAAACTCTTTACAGCCTTCAGTAACTTGCTACCTATTCCATACACTTTCAGCATTTGCCACATTGCTCCCCTATCCACACTATCATATACCTTTTCTAAATCCATAAATGCAATGAAAACTTCTCTACCTTTATCTAAATACTGTTCACATATATGCTTCACTGTAAACACTTGATCTACACATCCCCTACCCACTCTAAAGCCTCCTTGCTCATCTGCAATCCTACTCTCTGTCTTACCTCTAATTCTTTCAATAATAACCCTGCCATACACTTTACCTGGTATACTCAGTAAACTTCTTTCTTTCTTTCAACACGTCGGCCGTTTCCCACCGAGGCAGGGTGGCCCAAAAGGAAAAACGAAAGTTTCTCCTTTTACATTTAGTAATATATACAGGAGAAGGGGTTACTAGCCCCTTGCTCACTCAGTAAACTTATTCCCCTATAATTTTTACACTATTTTATCCCCCTTCCCTTTATATAAAGGAACTATACATGCTCTCTGCCAATCCCTAGGTACCTTCCCCTCTTTCATACATTTATTAAACAAAAATACCAACCACTCCAGCACTATATCCCCCCCTGCTTTTAACATTTCTGTCATGATCCCGTCAGTTCCAGCTGCTTTACCCCTTTCATTCTACGTAATGCCTCACCACCTTCCCACACTCACATCCTGCTCTTCTTCACTCCTAAACGATGTTGTACCTCCTGGCCAGTACATGAAATTACCGCCTCCCTTTTTTCATCGACATTTAAAAGTTCCTCAAAATATTCCCGCCATCTACCCAATACCTCCAGCTCCCCATCTACTAACTCCCCTACTCTGTTTTTAACTGACAAATCCATTCGTTCCCTAGGCTTTCTTACCTTGTTTATCTCACTCCAAAAATTTTTCTTGTTTTTAGCAAAATTTCTTGACAGAGCCTCTCCCATTCTTTCATCCGCTCTTCTTTTGCACTCTCTCACCACTCTCTTCACCTTTCTTTTACTCTCCATATACTCTGCTTTTCTATTAACACTTCTGTTTTGTAAAAACCTCTCATAAGCTACCTTTTTCTCTTTTATCACACCCTTTACTTCATTCCACCACTCACTCCTCTTTCCTCCTGCACCCACCCTCCTATAGCCACAAACTTCTGCCCCACATTCTAATACTGCATTTTTAAAACTACCCCAACTCTCTTCAACCCCCCCACTACTCATACTTGCACTATCCCACCTTTCTGCCAATAGTTGCTTATATCTCACCCTAACTTCCTCCTCCCTTAGTTTATACACTTTTACCTCTCTCTTACTTGCTGTTGCCATTTTCTTTTTGTCCCATCTACCTTTTACTCTAACTGTAGCTACAACCAAATAATGATCCGATATATCCGTTGCCCCTCTATAAAAATGTACATCCTGAAGCCTACCCATCAACCTTTTATCCACCAATACATAATCCAACAAACTACGTACTTTCTTTACGTGCTATATCATACCTTGTATCTTTATTTATCCTCTTTTTCATAAAATATGTATTACTTATTACCAAACCTCTTTCTACACATAGCTCAATTAATGGTTCCCCATTTATATTTACCCCTGGCACCCCAAATTTACCTACTACTCCCTCCACAACATTTTTACCCGATTTAGCATTAAGATCCCCAACCACAATTACTCTCTCACTTGGTTCAAAACTTCCCACACACTCACTCAACAATTCCCAAAATCTCTCTCTCTCCTCTACACTTCTCTCTCCTCCAGGTGTATAAACAATTAGTATAACCCACTTTTCACATCCAACCTTTATTTTATTCCACATAATCCTTGAATTTATACATTTATATTCCCTCTTTACCTGCCATAACTAATTATTCAACATTATTGCCACTCGTTCTTTAGCTCTAACTCTATTTGAAACCCCTGACCTAATCCCATTTATTTCTCCCCACTGAAACTCTCCTACCCCATTCAGCTTTGTCTCACTTAAAGCCAGGACATCCAGCTTCTTTTCATTCATAACATCTACAATCATCTCTTTCTTATCATTCGCACAACATCCACGCACATTCAAACATCCCACTTTGACGGTTTTCTTCTTTTTCTTTTTAGTAAGCTATACAGGAAAAGGGGTTACTAGCCCATTGTTCCCGGCATTTTAGTTGACTTTTACAACATACACGGCTTACGGAAGAAAGATTCTTATTCCACTTCCCCATGGATATGAAAGGAAAAGCAATAAGAACAAGAATTATTAAGATAAAATCAAAGAAAACTCAGATGAGTGTGTATACATAAACGTGTACATGTTTGCGTAGCGTGACCTAAGTGTAAGTAGAAGTAGCAAGACGTACCTGAAATCTTGCATGTTTATGAGACAGAAAAAAGACACCAGCATGCATCATGTAAAACAAATACATACAGGCTTTCGTTTTACACTCGCTTGGCAGGACGGTAGTACTTCCCTGGGTGGTTACTGACTACCAACCTACTACCTGCCTATTATTTTCCTATAAGATAATCTCAATTTGTACTATTATAACATTGTAATATTACCACCTACTCACCATAAACTAAATACGCATTCTGTAAATTACTTTAAAAAATACTCAATGTCATTTTCCAAAAAATAATTTCAATTTTTACTATTAACTACCAACCTACTAAACACTTGCTACAATGTAGTGTCACCATATTATAATTTGCCAAATGAAATATCATCATATTGTAATCTGCCCAATGTTTAAACAAGTCAAATTCCCATCAATTTATCCAATATTATGTACATAGTCCATAAGTTTTTAGATTAAGCTGCCCGTTATGCCTTAGCATGTCAGTGGCTTTCCTTGCACTTCTATGTAAATCTCTATGTAAAATTGCGATGAAATAAAAATTATTATTATTATTATTATTATAATACAGTGGACCCTCGGTTTCCGTTCACCTAAAAACTCGAACAATTATGTAAGTGTATTTTCGTAAGTGCTTTTGTAAGTGTATTTTTGGGGGGTCTGAAATGACTAATCTAATTTATATTTGTCCTTATGGGAACAAATTTGTTCAGTAACGGCACTCAAACAGCATACAGCATTCTGGAAAGAATTTTCGACGAAATC
Source organism: Cherax destructor (assembly GCA_009830355.1). Taxonomy (NCBI): domain Eukaryota; kingdom Metazoa; phylum Arthropoda; class Malacostraca; order Decapoda; family Parastacidae; genus Cherax; species Cherax destructor. The sequence goes on along the minus strand of WNWK01011752.1, from coordinate 18,058 downwards.
CGAGGGTTTACTGTACATACATTGAACACTGTTAAAGGGTTAAGTGAGCAATAAAGCTAGGTCTAAAAAATGCATATACAGTACACACATTAATTATTTATTTATTTATTTATTAACACATCGGCCGATTCCCACCAAGGCAGGGTGGCCCAAAAAAGAAAAACTTTCGTCATCATTCACTCCATCACTGTCTTGCCAGAGGGGTGCTTTACACTACAGTTATAAAACTGCAACATTAACACCCCTACTTCAGAATGCAGACACTGTACTTCCCATCTCCAGGACTCAAGTCCGGCCTGCCGGTTTCCCTGAATCCCTTCATAAATGTTACTTTGCTCACACTCCAACAGCACGTCAAGTATTAAAAACCATTTGTCTCCATTCACTCCTATCAAATACGCACACGCATGCTTGCTGAAAATCTAAGCCTCTTGCACACAAAACCTCTTTTACCCCCTCCCTCCAACCTTTCCTAGGCCGACCCCTACCCCGCCTTCCCTCCACTACAGATTTATACACTCTCGAGGTCATTCTGTTTCGTTCCATTCTCTCTACATGTCCGAACCACCTCAACAACCCCTCCTCAGCCCTCTGGATAATAGTTTTGGTAATCCCACACCTCCTAATTTCCAAACTCCGAAATCTCTGCATTATATTCACACCACACATTGACCTCAGACATGACATCTCCACTGCCTCCAGCCTTCTCCTCGTTGCGACATTAATCACCCATGCTTCACACCCATATAAGAGTGTTGGTATAACTATACTCTCATACATTCCCCTCTTAACTTCCATGGACAAAGTTCTTTGTCTCCACAGACTCCGAAGTGCACCACTCACCCTTTTCCCCTCATCAATTCTATGATTCACCTCATCCTTCATAGACCCATCTGCTTACCTTAAAATATTTTTGTCCTTAGCTTATAGTGAGTGCTGAATATATTTATTGTAGCAAGTCTGAATAAATGAAGAATGGCTATAACTGAAAATTACTGTAAAGTGAAGCGCTGTAAAGTGGGGGTCCTCTTGTATAACTGCATTGTTTTACTTTATAAGTGCTGCTCGACTTACAATGGAGTTGCGTTATGGACAACCCATCATAAGTACTGTAACTACTTACTGGATCTAAATACCAGTATTGAAAATTCAGTAAATAAATGCAAGTTAATCCTGTCAATAAATGTACACTATTGTACAGTACAGAATGTGCATTGCTGTTGCACCAAAGTCAAAATATACATTGCATACTAGTGACTGTTTTTGTTTTTTTGTGCCTACCATTTTTTATTACATGTAAATTATATTATCTTTGTACGTCACAAAGAAATAAAAATTTGCATTTGTATAGTAATAAGAGAATTCATGTTTGAAAAAAAATCTCATTTGCAGTGACTTGAAATAAAAGATTATATAGAAATGTCTACAGCGATATAAATGTGAATCTATATATATATATTTTTTTTTTTTTTCAGAGTCCAGTGTCTTCAGTTGTTCAGGAACGCATGAAAGTTCATACTGGAACAAAAAGGTGCTGACAGTGTAAATATTTTGACTATGTTATGAGTCTTCGGTTGTATTATAATTGTTTTTAGAAGTTTTTGTATATAACTTTTAAGGAATTAAAGAAGAGATGAGTTATCCGGATGGTAAATCAAGTATGGGTTATCCTGATGGTAGAGCAGGTATTGGTTATCCGGATGGTAAATCAAGTATAGGTTATCCAGATGGTAAATCAAGTATAGGTTATCCGGATGGTAAATCAAGTATAGGTTATCCAGATGGTAAATCAGGTATAGGTTATCCGGATGGTAAATCAGGTATAGGTTATCTGGATGGAAAATCAGGTATAGGTTATCCGGATGGTAAATCAGGTATAGGTTATCCAGATGGTAAAGCAAATATGGGTTATCCGGATGGTAAAGCAAGTATGGGTTATCCGGATGGTAAAGCAAGTATGGGTTATCCGGATGGTAAAACAAGTATGGGTTATCCGGATGGTAAAGCAAGTATGGGTTATCCGGATGGTAAAGCAAGTATGGGTTATCCGGATGGTAAATCAAGTATGGGTTATCCGGATGGTAAATCAAGTATGGGTTATCCGGATGGTAAATCAAGTATGGGTTATCCGGATGGTAAATCAAGTATGGGTTATCCGGGTGGTAAATCAGGTATGGGTTATCCGGATGGTAAAGCAAGTATGGGTTATCCGGATGGTAAATCAAGTATGGGTTATCCAGGTGGTAAAGCAAGTATGGGTTATCCGGATGGTAAATCAAGTATGGGTTATCCGGATGGTAAATCAAGTATGGGTTATCCGGATGGAAAATCAAGTACGAGTTATCCGGATGGTAAATCAAGTATGAGTTATCCGGATGGTAAATCAAGTATGAGTTATCCAGATGGTAAATCAAGTATGAGTTATCCGGATGGTAAATCAAGTATGAGTTATCCAGATGGTAAAGCAAGTATAGGTTATCCAGATGGTAAATCAAGTATGAATTATCCAGATGGTAAATCAAGTATGAATTATCCAGATGGCAAATCAAGTATGGATTATCCAGAGGGTAAATCAAGTATGGATTATCCGGGGGGTAAATCAAGTATGGATTATCCAGGGGGTAAATCAAGTATGGATTATCCAGAGGGTAAATCAAGTATGGATTATCCGGAGGGTAAATCAAGAATGGATTATCCGGAGGGTAAATCAAGAATGGATTATCCGGAGGGTAAATCAAGAATGGATTATCCGGAGGGTAAATCAAGAATGGATTATCCGGAGGGTAAATCAAGAATGGATTATCCGGAGGGTAAATCAAGAATGGATTATCCGGAGGGTAAATCAAGAATGGATTATCCGGAGGGTAAATCAAGAATGGATTATCCAGAGGGTAAATCCAGTATGGATTATCCAGAGGGTAAATCAAATATGGATTATCCGGAGGGTAAATCAGGTATGGGTTATCCGGATGGTAAATCAGGTATGGGTTATCCAGAGAGTGAAACAACCATAACATATCACGAAAATGACCCCAATATAAGTTATCTGGAGAGTAAAGTAAATATGAATTTCCAGGAAAGTTTAGCCAACATGGACTTCCAGGACAGTAGTGCAAACGTAAGTTATCAGGAGAGCCTAGTGAGCATGCACTTTCAGGAAAGTACAGTAGATGAAAGTTTTGAGGACAGTAAGGCTAATATAACTGTCGGCACTAAAAAAAAGCCTTACCAGTGTCCGGTGTGTTTTAAGAAGTTCTCGTTTAGTTGTCGTCTGACAATACATCAGAGGATCCACACTGGGGAGAAACCCTATCAGTGCTCTGAGTGTCTCAAAAACTTCAAGGATAAGTCTGCTCTGACGCAGCATAAAAAAATCCACACGGGGATCAAGCCGTTTCCCTGTTCGGTGTGTCAGAAAAGTTTTAAGAGGAGAAGTCACTTGATGACACACATGAAAGTTCACACAGAACGGGTGACACATAAGTGTTCAGAGTGTCCGAAGCAATTTACAATTAAAACTGCCCTTGATAAACACATGAGAATACACACCGGAGAAAAACCATATCATTGTCCGATATGTTTAAAGTCTTTTAAGTTTAGCTTTAACCTTAAGACACATCAGAGAGTTCATACAGGGGAGAAGCCGTATCATTGTTCAGAGTGTCTAAAAGACTTTCAGGATAAATCTACCCTAAAACAACATAAGAGAATACATACAGGAGAAAAACCATATCAGTGTACAGTGTGTCAAAAAGAATTTAAACAAAGAGGTCACCTTGTGACCCACATGAGGGTTCACACAAGAGAGAAACCATATCAGTGTTCGGTGTGTTCCAAAGAGTTTTCGGTAAACTCGTCTCTGGTTAAGCACATGAGGCTTCACACGGGGGAGAAACCATACCAGTGTTCAGAGTGTTGGAAGTCGTTCCCCAGGCACTGCTCTCTGATTCAACACATGGCTCTACACTCGGGACACAAACCGTACACCTGTTCTGAGTGTCAGAAAGATTTCTCCACCAAATCAAATCTAATAGATCACATAAAGATCCACACCGAAGATAAATCGTATAATTGTTCGGTATGTTCCAAAAGTTTTTCACGACGATTTCGCTTAGCAAAACACATCCGTAGCCACAACAGAGAACAACCTTATCGGTGTTCAAAATGTCTGAGGGGTTTTTTATACAAAACTAATCTTGTAAATCACATGAGAACTCACATACAAGACAGGATAGATAGCAATGTTCAATGTCTTAAAGACTTCAGGATAATCTCGCCGTATAAGACATACGAGGACTCCGCCTCCAGCAGGGAGACCTCTGACATGAAGGACACTGATAAAGAAACACAGGATCACAGTGACAATAGTAGTTGAGCTCGACATGTCACAGCGGAATTCATAAAATATTTACACTTATGACTGTCAGCTAGTAAAACGACAACGTAATTAGATGGATTCAATTTCAACAAGAGTGCCGCTAAAATGCTACCTTTATCACCTTAATAAAGTTAAACTTTACATTAAAGTTCAAAAAACAAATGAAATCTGCCAGCAAAACATTAATATTTATATTTGCATGGTTAAAAATATTTGCAGAAATTTTAACATTGAATTTGGCTGCAAATTTTATGCTACAACCATGAATATTTTTTTATTTAATAATAACATATAATTCATGTAGAATCAAGGTTCATGTAGAATCAAATCTTGATTATCTGATATAATTGCTACAGTAGATATCTGTACTGTAGGTCTCAATTAGTGCGTGTTCAAGTAGTGCAAATTTTGATTTAATGCGAAATTTATTAATTCTAGTTTTTCCCACAATCTTCAAATCTTGCACAAAAATTACATATACCGTATTTTCCGGTGTATATATAAGGTGCACCTTTTCCCTACAAAAAGTCTGAAAATCAGCCTGCACCTTATATGGTCAAGGGTCGGCTATATGTTACGATTTAGCAGTTGTTTACTAATGGTACAGCTGTTTGCAAACATCGTCTTATGTGCTCATGCATATTATATGCCGGAAAATACAGTGCCTTATTTTGTGGCATATAAGACATTCTTTTTATTTTGTTTTTTCAAAATCTGACCCTCGAAATTGCCCTGCGCCCTACACAGTGAAGGTGAGCCTTGGGGTCAGTCTTGGATCAGGCTTGGGGTCAGGCTTGGGACCTACGAATAATTTCATTTAACCCTTAAACTGTCCAAATGTAGATCTACGTTCATGCGCGTAGAGCTCCAAACGTAGATCTATGTTCGATTTTACATTCTTTATGTAAAAAAAAACGTAGATCTACATTCGGAGCGCTACACGCGTGAACATAGATCTACGTTTGGACAGTTTAAGGGTTAACTGGCTAGAAAATTCCCCTCGGATTTTATTTTAACAACATATTTCGTGCTAAATTTATGGTGCGTCTTATATGCTATAAAATACTGTAATTCGAATCATGCGAATTTGAATGATGCGACCACTCCACGGGATCCATTATTCGCACTAATCAAGACCTGGCTGTATTTTAATCAGTTGCAAAAAACAGCACGTGTATCAAACCAGTTGGGGTAATCCTCGTTTGCTAATCCCAATAGTGTATACGCACAGCGTGTTTATATTTAACTCTTTGTAATGTGCGTGAAATACAGGGTGTTTGGAAAAGATGGACCTGATGATGATATATACTGTTTTGAAATTGGGTCCATCATTTTAAAACGTGTATATTACCAGCCGTAAGTCAATTTCCGCCACGGCTGCCAAATTCGTTCTTGCGTAATTCCATAAATATTGCATCGAATTGGAGTTTGTGTCATTACCTTTAAAAAAATAGATTCTCAACTATTTTAGAAGATGAGATGTTTTTATTTTTCAAATTTGTGGACACAGAAGTGGCTTTCAATTTGAGGAATTTTCTTGGTAAAAATTTTTAAATTTTTTTTTCTGATTTTCATCAAAATATATTCAGTAAAAATACTCATACTTCAGAGTGTTCTTGTTGTTGTTGTTTGGTTAAAGGGTTGTGGTGGCCTTGTAGTTGTTGTTTTATTAACATTGGCCGTTTCCCACCAAGGCAAGGTGACCTGAAAAAGAAAAACTTTCATCATTCACTCCATCATTGTCTTGCCAGAGACACGCTTACACTACATTTAAAAAACTGCAACATCACACCCCTCCTTCAGAGTGCCGGCACTGTACTTCCCACCTCCAGTACTCAAGTCCAGCTAACCAGTTACCCTGAATCCCTTTCCTGTTACTTTGCTCACACTCCAACAGCACGTCAAGTCATAAAAACCATTTATCTCCACTTACTCCTATCTAATAGGTTCATACACACGCTAGAAGTCCAAGCCCCTCGCACACAAGACCTCCTTTACCCCCTCCCTTCAACCTTTCCTAGTCCAACCCCTACCCCGCCTTCCCTCCACTACTGATTTATACACACTCGAAGTCATTCTATTTCGTTCCATCCTCTCTAAATGTCCAGACCACCTTAGCAACCCCTCCTCAGCCCTCTGGATAATAGTTTTTGTAATCTCATACCTCCTCCTGATTTCCAGAATACGGATTTTTTGCATTATTTTCACACCACGCAGATGACATCTCCACTTCCTCCAGCCGCTTCCTCCTCCACTTCCTCCAGCCGCCTCCTCCTCCACTTCCTCCAGCCGCCGCCTCCAACTCCTCCTCCAGCCTCCTCCTCCTCCTTCACTGCCTCCAGCTGCCTCCTCCAGCCTCCTCCTCCAGCCTCCTCCTCCAGCCTCCTCCTCCAGCCTCCTCCTCCTCCTCCTCTTCGTCCTCCTCCATCCTCCAGCCTCCATCCTCCATCCTCCTCCTCCAGCCTCCTCCTCCTCCTCTGCCTCCTCCTCTGCCTCCAGCCTCCTCCTTCACTGCCTCCAGCCTTTTCTTTGTTGCAACACTCACTACGCATGCTTCACACCCATATAAGAGCATTGGTACCACTATACTCTCATACATTTCCCTCTTTACTTCCATGGATAATGTTTGTGTCCACAGACTCCTCAGTGCTCCACTCATCTTTTTTCCCTCATCAGTTCTATGATTCACCTCATTGGGGTATATTAACCTAACCCTCAAACAAGATCTTCGTAATATTGAGTGGATATATTCCATTAAAACCTCAATGTAGTGCTTATGTTAGGGAAGTAGGGGGAAGTTTTGTCTGTGTGGGGGGGGGTGTACTCACCTATTTGTGGTTGCAGGGGTCGAGTCACAGTTCCTGGCCCCATCTCTTCACTGTATGAGAGTGGGTTTGAACTAGGCAAGAGGAAATTGAAATTGTTAATTTTTAATACAGCGACTGTCACCCACCTAGGAAGGGTGACCCGAAAAACAAGAAACACTTTCATCATCATTCACTCCACCACTTTAATAATAATATAAAAATACTTCTTATGACATTATTTATAGTATTTGTTAGGTTATTTATTATTCATATATTTATATGTTCTATGGTAATAGGTTGATAGACAGCAACCACTCGGGGAGGTACTACCATCCTGTGGTAGTAGGTTGGTAGACAGCAACCACCCAGGGAGGTACTACCGTCCTGTGGTAGTATGTTGATAGACAGCAACCACCCAGGGAGGTACTACCATCCTGTGGTAGTAGGTTGGTAGACAGCAACCACCCAGGGAGGTACTACCGTCCTGTGGTAGTAGGTTGGTAGACAGCAACCACCCAGGGAGGTACTACCATCCTGTGGTAGTAGGTTGGTAGACAGCAACCACCCAGGGAGGTACTACCGTCCTGTGGTAGTAGGTTGGTAGACAGCAACCACCCAGGGAGGTACTACCATCCTGTGGTAGTAGGTTGGTAGACAGCAACCACCCAGGGAAGTACTACCATCCTGTGTTAGTAGGTTGGTAGACAACAACCACCCAGGGAGGTACTACCGTCCTGTGGTAGTAGGTTGGTAGACAGCAACCACCCAGGGAGGTAGTACTACCGTCCTGCCAGGTGAATGTAAAACCGAAACCTGTAATTGTTTTGCATTTGCCTTTTGGGCCACCCTGCCTTGGTGGGATACGGCCAGTTTGTTGAAAGAAAGAAGGCAGGATAAGGGGTCATCCTAGGAATGGTTGGAGTTTTTTTTGTGTGTGTGAGGGGCTTGAACTTCCAGCAAGTGTGTGTGAGTGTGTTAGGACTGAGTGGAGGCAAGTGGTTTTTATGACTTGACATGCTGTTGGAGTGTGAGCAAAGTAACATGAAGGGATTTAGGGAAACCAGTTAGCCAGACTTGAGTCCTGGTGGAGGGAAGTACATTATCTGCACTCTGAAGGAGGGGTGAAGATATGTTGCAGTCTTTGAACTGTAGTATCAGCACTCCTCTGGCAAAACAGGAATAGAGTGAGTGATGATGAAAGCGTGTCTTCTTTTTCGGGTCACCTGCCTTGGTGGGAAACAGCGTATGATCCATGACTCGGACTGACTTTTGTCTGGTAATATACAGTGTACATGTATAGTAAGTGTGTTACAGTATGAGTATTATCTTCAAGCACATGCTCTACATAGCATTCACAGAAACAGGGCTAGGTAATGATTATGGTAATAACCTATTTCCCCATTTTTATGGGTTTGGGCATGTTAGTGCCCCATCATCAGGGGGTAGTGTACTACTCTCACCTATAATAATAATAATAATGTTTATTTCTACAAGTACATGATACAACTTATACAGACCATAGCTGACATCCATGACATGCTATATAGAAAGTCCCTAGTTATACAGACCATAGCTGACATCAGTGACATACTATATAGAAAGTCCCTGGTTATGCAGAGCATTTCCTGCAATTTAGGTTAATTTTGTTCCCAGGATGCCACCCACACCAGTCCACTAACACCCAGGTACCTACTTACTGCTGGGTGAACAGGGACAGCAGGTGTCTTAAGGAAACACGTCCCAGTGTTTCCACATGTACCAGGGATTGAGCCATGGACCTCAATGTACGAGGCGAGTGTGCTACCAACCCAGCCACGGGACACCTTCACTCTGACTCTTCTCACATAATAAGAGAATTCTCTTCTTCCCTGTCTCTATTTTACAATTCTTCATTCTAATAATTATCCTGTGTGTGTGTTCCCTTCTTTAATATATAGTGAAATGGTTATAATTATAACCATAATTTTTAAAGGGATGGAGTGGTAAGCCAGTGGAAGGCCTCGGTCAGATGACCAAAAGCTCCAGCTGTGGGTCATCATCTGACTAAGACCCGTGTCAGGAAACACTTGTCCTGTTTCCCGACAATTCTTACCTAACTTATCCAAGCCTAACCTTTCCTTAACTTACTTTACCTTTACCTTTACCTTTACCTTTACCTTTACCTTTACCTTTACCTTTACCTTTACCTTTACCTTTACCTTTATCTTTACCTTTACCTTTACCTTTACCTTTACCTTACCTTACCTTACCTTACCTTACCTTACCTTACCTTACCTTACCTTACCTTACCTTACCTTACCTTACCTTACCTTACCTTACCTTACCTTACCTTACCTTTACCTTTACCTTTACCTTTACCTTTACCTTTACCTTTACCTTTACCTTTTCCTTTAAGAAATACATAGAGAAATAATTTAGAAAGTTACTGATGGAGTTGCACATTATCTAGTGCCTTGAGAGATGTGCCTTGATTCTGGTGACTTGATCTAAAGAATGGGAGCCACGTTCCACATTCAAAAAAAGAATGAAAGTCACAATACCGTGACTGGAACAGTACACAAATAACCCTCACATAGGAGAGACTTACCCCCGACTATTTACAAAGTCACACTGGGACTTTGTAAATGGTCCAAGTCAGACTGAAGAGTTGTCAAACTTCTCTCTCCTATGTGTGAGTTATTTTTGTAGTATTCCCCTTCCTTGGATCAAGCCTGAGTAATATATCCCAGGTGCTGTATGATCCCACTAAAGATAATACACCCCAGTGGTGTTTAAACTTTTCACCGTCTCCCACATATACATCACTGATGACAGTGTCATCGACGTGGATCTACATTTTAATCGCCATGCTCTCATGAGAGGGTTTCGGGGGTCAACGCCCCCGCAGCCCAGCCTGTGACCAGGCTCCATGCAATGCATGATGGGAAAGGCAAACCTCTGACCTTATGTTTGGTTTAAATTAGTGATTCTGGTGTTTCTTGGTAACACTTGATAGACTGGAAAACACTATAGAAATAGGGTTGATTTTGATTGATTTCAGACTAATATAGCTGTATGACCCTTGTGGTTTAGCGCTTCTTTTGATTATAATAAAAATAATCAGACTAATATAGCTTGAAATAGAACTCAAAGTGATGGATATACAGTGGACCCTCGGTTTTTGTTCACCTCCAAACTCGAACAATTATGTAAGTGTATTTTTGTAAGTGCTTTTGTAAGTGTATTTTTGGGGGTCTGAAACGACTAATCATAATTTACATTTGTCCTTATGGGAATAAATTGGTTCGATAACGGCACTCGAACAGCATTCTGGAAAGAATTTTCAACGAAAACCGAGGGTCCACTACCTGGAGTCTACCTGGAGAGAATTCCAGGGGTCAACGCCCCCGCGGCCCGGTCCGTGACCAGGCCTCCTGTTGGACCAGAACCTGATCAACCACTGTATTCAGTTTTTCATGATTTTCCTGTGGAAGGGCCCTTCACCCACCCCAAGTCTGTTTTGGGTTTTTTTCTAGGCCTATTTCAATTATTTAGAAGGCCTAAACCATAACCTATCATTCTTGGTTATATTTTATCTAAGAAATATTCATCTTCGATTTTTTGTTTCATCTATTCAAAATGGAAGGCAAATGTTATATAGGAGAGGCCTAGGGACGTAATTGATAAACAGAGGATATTTTGCTTTAGTGGCTGGAATGTTTACATTGTTTATTTTATACTGTTTTTTAATTGAAATTTATTTAATTATGTGTAAAATTGGTCCGATTAATAACTGTGCACTTTATAGAGTAGCTCTGATAGAACAAGAGGCATACAGTAGCCCGGAACCTAACCTGCTGTATAAATAGGGCCCTACAGTAGCCTGGAACCTAACCTGCTGTATAAACAGGGCCCCACAGTAGCCTGGAACCTAACCTGCTGTATAAACAGGGCCCTACAGTAGCCTGGAACCTAACCTGCTGTATAAACAGGGCCCTACAGTAGCCTGGAACCTAACCTGCTGTATAAATAGGGCCCTACAGTAGCCTGGAACCTAACGTGCTGTATAAACAGGGCCTTACAGTAGCCCAGAACCTAACCTGTTGTGTAAACAGGGTCCTACAGTAGCCCAGAACCTAACCTGTTGTATAAACAGGACCCTCCTCCTATACTAGCAAAATAGCTAGAAATTGAGTCAAATTGATCAATGGAATTAGCTGAAACTAGGACTCAACATCACAAGTTTTCCATCAGATTGGTGTTATTGCCTTTGGAAAAAAGATTCTCTACTATATTGCCAAAGGAGCAGCACCAAAAGCCAGGTTGATCAGGCAGTTAACAAACATTCAAAAGCCCTCAAAAACTGGTCATAGGCATCCTAACAAAACACGCACTAAAGTGTCATGTGGCTGGGTTGGTAGCGCACTGGCCTCGCACATTGAGGTCCGGGGTTCAATCCCTGGTATGGGTGGAAATGTTAGGACGTGTTTCCTTAAGACACTTGCTGTCCATGTTCACCTAGCACTAAGTAGGTACCTGGGGCTTAGTCACCTTTCACCTGCTGTCACTGTTCACCCAGCAGTAAGTAGGTACCTGGGTTTTTGTCGACTGGTGTAGGTGACATCCTGGGACAAAACCTAAGTTGTGGGAAATGTTCTGCATAACCAGGGACTTTCTGTATAGTATGTTATTGATGTCACCTATGGTCTATATAAGTTGTATCATGTACTTGTAGAAATAAAGATCATTATTGCTATTATTATTGATTATCCGTCTGCGTCTCTCTAACCCTGACATCTGACCCATGTGTGGTGTCAGGTTTAAATATTGGTAAGTTTGGCAGACTTGCTCCTTCATGTAGTAATCTAGTCACATGTCTTCTAGTATTTCTTCATCGTCAGTTTCATCGCACCAGCCTTTTCATTACCTGACGTGAAATTTTTTAACTTTGGCGAAATTCTTCCTCTTGTGCATATAACTTAGCCTAGCTAAGTCAAATTGCAATTGGGTTGTTGCTCTGTGCTGTTGAACTGTTGCAGGTTGCTGAACAGGCAACATTCAGCAGACATCATGATGTTACGCCTCTCTCTTCACCAAAATTTAGGTTATGGTAAGGAAAGAAGACAAGACTGCGCAGTGGTTACTTCTCTAGAACAGTGAGTGTGGGTGAGGCGTATTTACCAAGCTATTAACATACCTTACATTCATGTATATACTTTGTAATAGTGATTCTTCTCAATGATAATAGAAGTAAAATTATCTACCCTATATTCTGGCATATAATACCCATGACAGAAGTATCATAACAAATTGGCAATCGTATTCAAGGGCTAATTACCCTCTTACTTTACGCTAAAGCGTGACCCAAAGCCGACCCTTGACCCTGACCTTTAGCGTATAAGGCACAAGCTGATTTCCCAAGACTTTGTGGAAAAAAAGGCAGGCCTTGTATGCTGGAAAATAGGGTATGTCGTGAGGTGGCTGCGAGGTTCAGTCAGTAGGCCTGTGATCAGGAATGAACCTTGCTTCCACCATGAAATTCTGTATATATTTATGTATTGTTAGTGTATGACTTAAGATGTTGTGTATATTTATAATGTAGTTATGATTAAGACTGTGGAGTTCACCACTTGTGGAGTTCACCACTTGTGGAGTTCACCACTTGTGGAGTTCACCATTTGTGGAGTTCACCACTTGTGGAGTTCACCACTTGTGGAGTTCACCACTTGTGGAGTTCACCACTTGTGGAGTTCACCACTTGTGGAGTTCACCACTTGTGGAGTTCACCACTTGTGGAGTTCACCACTTGTGGCGTTCACCACTTGTGGCGTTCACCACTTGTGGCGTTCACCACTTGTGGCGTTCACCACTTGTGGCGTTCACCACTTGTGGCGTTCACCACTTGTGGCGTTCACCACTTGTGGCGTTCACCACTTGTGGCGTTCACCACTTGTGGCGTTCACCACTTGTGGCGTTCACCACTTGTGGCGTTCACCACTTGTGGCGTTCACCACTTGTGGCGTTCACCACTTGTGGCGTTCACCACTTGTGGCGTTCACCACTTGTGGCGTTCACCACTTGTGGCGTTCACCACTTGTGGCGTTCACCACTTGTGGCGTTCACCACTTGTGGCGTTCACCACTTGTGGCGTTCACCACTTGTGGCGTTCACCACTTGTGGCGTTCATCAGAAATTCTTAGGGAATAAGTTGTGTTGAACCTCTGGCTCAGTCACAAACAATTGAACTCATCTGACTTGTGACTGAGACACACTTAGCTAATCTCTCTAAGATTTGAAACCAGTGAAATTACAGCAGGGCAATGACTGCTCCTATCTTTTTACCCCATATGCATTTTTAATAGCATTATTGCTTGAGTAAACTAGTATTCGGGAATAATAATAAGGGCTAGGAACGTTATAGCATTAATTTAGCTTAGAGAAAACACCTTACAGTAAGTCCTCAACTTACAAACGCGTTGACAGTTTTCTGTATTGTGTATATTATTATGTTATTGCATATAATATCATTATTTTATACAATACCGAAGGTTCCCAATGTGTTTGTAAGTCGAGAACTTCCTGTATTAGGATTAGGCTTTACTATGATGCATATATTTTGTTGTTGACCTGTTGTGATAAATATTTCTTTGTCTTGTGACATTGACTGACCTCTCAGGCTCTCATCCTTGTAGATAGTTACGTAATAAAGTATTATAACTTCTATGTGACTTTAAGTTACCCACAACCTATCACAGGAGGCCCTGTTTGTATGGCTCTTTGGTGTGCAACCCTGTGTGGTAAGTGATAATTGCTGGCAAGTGAAAAAGAGAGCTTTTTACATTATTTTACATTATCGAATGCATCTAAAATGCCAGATAACGTGTTTACACTATCATATATTAAGTGCTTAGTACAGCTAGAAATAAAAGAACATAAGTTAAATAGGTGAAGGTAAGACTGGTTGTCTCCTATCAAAGCAGGGTAACCCATTAAAAAGAAACCACTTCCACAATCATTCACTCCATCACTGTCTTGACAGAGGTGTGTTGATACTACATACTGTTCAAAACTGCAAATATCACCACCCCTCCATGGTGCAGGCACTGTACTTCCCACCTCCAGGACTCAAGTCCGGCTAACCAGTTTCCCTGAATCCCTTCATAAATGTTTCCTTGCTCACACTCCAACAGCACATCAAGTCATAAAAACCACTTGCCTCCATTATAGATTATTTCAGCATGATACAATGTACAGAGATAGGTGGCATTTAGGTGTGTATGCAGAATGCCCCTTAAAATGTAGAGCATTTCGGACAAACTTAAGCTACAGTGTAGCTTAAGTTTGTATGAAATGTATTAAGCTAAAGCTTCTGGACATCTTCAGAGGGCTGGGTTGTAACTCACATTTTTCTTGAGTGGCTCTGGTTCTTCTGCCTCTTGAGGGTTCAAAGGTTCAACCAGTGTCTCATGCATGGGTTCAAGTAGAGGAGGCTGGGATAATGTGATTTTGGGGGATACCTTTCTTATATCACACAGTGATGAGGAAAATCAACCTCTGATGTACCATTGATGAGTGTCGTGTGTACTGCAGTACTGCACTTATGGCAGGTACACCTGGAGTATACCTGGATAATGTTTGTCAGGAAAGAGGACAAGTGTTTCCTGATGCGGGTCTTATGAAAACAGGACAAGCGTTTCCTGATGCGGGTTTTATGAAAACAGGACAAGCGTTACCTGACGCGGGTCTTATGAAAACAGGACAAGCGTTACCTGATGCGGGTCTTTGTCATATGATGATCCACAGCTGGAGCTTTTGGTCATCTGACCGAGGCCTTCCACTCACCACTTTAAAAATTATAGTTATAATTATAACCATTAAGTACTGTCAATGTACAGTGAACCCCGGTTTTCGTGATTTTTCGTTCCAGAATGCTGTTCAAGTGCCATTATCAAACAAATTTATTCCCATAAGGAATAATGTAAAGTACAGTGGACCTCGGTTAACGAATACCCGGAAATCGTGCAATTATGTAAGTATAATTTTGTAAGTTCTTGTGGAAGTGTATTTTTAGGGGTCTGAAATAGACTAACCTACGTGAAATTTTTCCTTAAGGGCGTAAATTCGTTCGGTAATGGCACTTGAGCAGACTTCAGGAATGAAGTTTTTACGAAACTCGGGGGTCCACTGTAGACTAGTCCTTTTAGACCCCCACAAATACACTTACAAAAGCATTTACAAAAATACACTTACGTACATAAAAGGGCGAGTTTGGAGCATCATGAAAACCGGGGGTCCACTGTATTTATGGATACAGTAATTATTATGGGGGAGCACTTAGCACTTCTTTTGATTATAATAATATGGGGGAGCACTAAACCCATAAGGATTATACAGCATCTGTGTGTGTGGGGGGAGTGGAATGCATTTAGGGAATGGAGCACAGATCCAATTCCGTAGATCAAGAACCCCTCACCAGCATCAGGGAACCTCCCTTGAAGGGTTTAATATAGTTAATGTCAATTACATAAGAGAATATCTTAAGACATTTTTCATCCTAGGAAAGATTGGAAGCAGTGAAGGTTTTGTGAAAGAGCTTGGACATCCAGCAAGCTTGCGGGAGTGTGTTAGATAGGATTGTAATTCCTATATTAATTGTTACAACGATTTAGAGACTAATATAAGCAGTCAATTATTGCTTTATTAGCCTTAAGATAGGCTTAACACGCTCTACTGCCCTTACTTTATCTTTCATAATCGCTGACGGCCCCCCTGACCTTTGACATAGACTCTCTCTTTGACACAAACTCCATCTTCGACTTTTTGACAGCAACAGATTTATTACACAACCTTTGATTATATTTCCTTTAGCACTCCTCACTGACCTTACTAACTCTACTTCTGTTATACTCTCCATGCTGTTCTTTAAAATGGTATAAAATACCGACAGTTTGAATATTAAGACTTTCCTTCTTACTTCTAGTGACTCCTGTCCCCTACAACACCTTTGAGATCTTCCATCTCACCTTCGACAGTATTTAAGACTCAGTTCTTATGCTTCCGCTTCACACAGATGATGTCAGGTGTTCAACACACTTGAAAATCTGAGTCGTTCTGGCAAAGGCTCAATTGGAGTGGAGTCAACATGCCCTTGTCATAGGGTTGTAAACGGTACTGAACTTGATATGAAGAAGACTCGTCATGCCCTTGTCATAAGGTGGCCTCCACCATAGGCCTGTAAACGGTACTCCACTTGACATGAAGAAAACTCACCATGCTCTTGCCATAGGGTTGCCCCTGCCATAGGGCTGTAAGTGGTACACCACTTGACATGAATGCTCGCCGTGGGAATGGTCAAGGCGACTGCATGACCCCCCACTCCTACCATGAGAGAGAGTTACACTGTAGAGCGAGGGCAAGATGAGATGAAATGAGCATGTCACTGCAGTTGCAACCACTAACCCCTGCTACAACTCTGCCTGAAGCCTACGTGCTGCACCACAGATGGGTCATCTTATGATTAAGATCCACGCCAGTAAGTAACTTGGACCTGCCTAGCATGGGCCAATAGGTGACTTGGACCTGCCTAGCATGGGCCAGTAGGTGACTTGGACTTGCCTAGCATGGGCCAATAGGCCTGCTACAGTGCTCCTTATGTTCTTATACCTATCAGCCTGAAGAGTTCAGTAAGTAGGCCAAACATTTCAACACCACATAATTCATGTTAAACGTGCCAGGTAACTAAGTTTGAAGCCTTCCAGAAGATGCGTTTTCGAGTTATTAAAAAATGTGGTATTTATTTTAAATACTAATTTGTAAATTTGAAGAAAGACAGTAATAACCTGAGGCCTACTAAGTGTGCTCCAATAGGTAGGTTCCTTGATGTTGGAGCACAGCTCTTGGTCCAGGGAATTATACCTGACACTATCTTCCTCGACCTAAGGAACTGGACCAATGCTCAAATTCTCTGAATCAAGCCTTAGTCTTTCTTCGCCATGTGATCCCACGGGAATAGTGCCCCCCTCCCCCCATCAACCTGATGGGGGAGGGACCCCTCAAGGGAGGTTCCTTGATGCTGGTGAGGGGCTCTTGATCTAAGGAATTGAATCTGTGCTCCAGTTCCTTGAATTAAGCTTGAAGACCTTCCATCCCCCCCACATGCGCTGTATAATCCTACGGGTTTAGCGCTCCCCCATTATTATAATTATGGGGAGGGGCCGAAGGGGCGGTGGTCCCGGGCATCTAATTAGAGTTATATGACGAAATTATTGATTTTGTGATGCATCATCGAGCTGGAGAGAATATAATTCCCATTGATGGTAAAGATGCTGTGTGTTTACTGCAGTATGGGGGAATGTCTCTCCCATGTGTGTGTTTACTGCAGTATGGGAGGAATGTCTCCCACGCTGTGTGTTTACTGCAATATGTGAGAATGTCTCTCCCATGCTGTGTGTTTACTGCAGTATGGGAGGAATGTCTCCCACGCTGTGTTTACTGCAGTATGTGGAATGTCTCTCCCACGCTGTGTTTACTGCAGTATGTGAGGAATGTCTCCCACGCTGTGTTTACTGCAGTATGTGAGGAATGTCTCTCCCACGCTGTGTTTACTGCAGTATGTGAGGAATGTCTCTCCACGCGTGTTTACTGCAGTATGGGAGGAATGTCTCTCCCATGCTGTGTGTTTACTGCAGTATGGGAGGAATGTCTCTCCACGCTGTGTGTTTACTGCAGTATGGGAGGGATGTCTCTCCCACGCTGTGTTTACTGCAGTATGGGAGAAATGTCTCTCCCACGCTGTGTGTGGAAACTTTTTAGTCACTAAAAGTTCCACAGGTAAGTGAGCCGTAAAGCCTTACATACCGTGGATCGGCCCTCGGAGTTTATAAACCCACACTCC
>WNWK01011751.1:0-63013 GCA_009830355.1 Cherax destructor | reverse complement strand
AAAATTACATTAAACCCACACCCACTTCATTCCATCCCCCAAAATTAGACCTTTTGCCCAATCTTTGACTATGGTGATCCTTAAAAAAAACCCAAGTCAGGTAACCAATATCTGTTTAAAATTTCCCGGGAACAAATCTACTAGGTGTTCTGAGACAGTATTTTATGGTAAAAACAAAAAAACACTTTAAAAGGGGTTCATCAACAAGTTTTTTTCCCCACTTTGGCTTTCCAAATCTGTCCAGGGGTGACCGGGGTACTACTTTCACAGAAAAACTTTTTTAAATTAAAATTTCCCAAATTAAAATTCTTTATTTCAAAAATTTTTACAGGGGGGGTGTAATTATAGAAATTTACTTTTTAAAAGGTAGATTTTTAAAGACGAAAATAATATGCCAAAGGTATCCCTTTTAAGGCTTTTCAGGATCTTATAATGGGTCTTACTCAATAGTGACAAATGATTATACGGGTAGTAAGGTTAGGAATTGTAGTGATTAATTAGGTTTACAATTTAAAATTATTGAAATTTAAACTTTTTAAAAAATTAAACAATTATTTTAAAAAGGAATTTAACAATTAGTTTATATTTTAAATTGGTAAAGGTGATTTTTAATAGTTTCTATATTGGGTTTTTAAAACAAATTTTTGTAACTTAAAATTATGAAGCAATAGTTGAAATTAGAATTTTTTGGTCCATGAAATTTAAAGGGAATCCGAAAAGTAAGTGTCTTTTGATGGGATATGTGCAAGAAAAAAGTGGGTTTTCATGTGGTTCCCAAAGGTTGGGTGCGTAAGTGAATAAGATGTTTTTAACGGTGTTTTTTAAAAGTGGGGGGATTTTTCTGCAGTTCTAGAGTTTTCTGGAAGGGGTTCCCAAATTTTAATTTTTTTTATAACATTAAAATTTTTTTGTATAGATTTAGTCGGACAGGGAATGTCAAAGAGATGTTTATTCTGGGTATTAAATGTCTTGGGTCCTGCCCAAAACCGCCAAGAAAGTTTTTTAAAGCTCGGGGGTTAAAATTTTGGAATTTATGGTTCTATAAATGTAGATACAGAGAAAGTAAGTATGGATTTCTGAACAGTGGGGTAGGTTTGGGTCTTTGAAGAGGGGGGAAAAATTTTTCCAAAGCGTTGGATTTGTGTTTAAAAAATTCTTACTGGGGGTTTTTTTATTTTTATTGGTTTTAGGTGGGAAATTTGCTTTTGATCCCCATGCCCCAAATGGCATGTTGAGGTAGGGATAGATGGTAATGGGGTTGGGTTTTAAGTGGGGCTGATTTTGGACATAATAGTATCTTGAAGGATCCCCACATTTTTGGACCCCTTTCTTTTTATTTTGGGTTTAAAAAGGGGAATTTCAGGTTTCTGTTAAAAGGGTGAAAGCCCGGGGTTTCCCCTCGTTTTTTTAAAGGGAAAAGGTAATGTTGTCTTTGTTTAATTGTGGATCACCTGCTCTTTTCCCAAACATAATATAAAAGGGTTTATCAGTGTTAGTGTAATTTTAAAAGGCTGTCATCCAGGGATTTTTTTATTAATTCGTTTTAACAATGGAATTAAGCGGGGGCAAGATTTGGGGGGAAGGGCTAATTTTGGTGTCAGCAAAAAAAATATTGGTTTCAGTTGTTGTGATAAGGGGAAGATATTGATATATAAGGGGAAAGGCGGGGGAACCCAAGGCCCTTTCCCTGGGTACCCCGGTTCAAGTGGTGGGTTTAAGGGGGTGTCTTTAAAAAGCCCCCAAGTCCCTATTAGTGGGAAAGGTTTAATATTTAGTGCATGACCTTTATTCCATAGTGGTCAAGTTTGGGGGGGGGGGATCCGTGGTTTACTGTGCCAAACTTTCCTTAGGAACTTAAAGCCCTAATGGATATTCCTTTTTTTTGGTTTGAAAACCCCAGGTCTATCTTTTTTAACTATTGACGTTAGTGCTTTTTTTTTTCCTGGAAATTGGCGGGGGATGAGTATGCTTTGGGGGTTTAGGCAGTATAATCTCTTGTGCAAAAGTTTCTCAAGTTTTGGATAAAAACGGTAAATTTGATATGGGCCTAAAATTTTTACCCTTTTGGGGTCCCCCCTTTTTGTGAAATTGGTAAACCCTTGCGTTTAGGGTGTCGGGAAAGTGATATTTTCCCTTGATTTTTAAAAAGTAATGAAATAGGGGGAAAAAAATGGGGTTTCTTTGTATATTAATGGTGGGACTTGAGACAGATGCCCTGATTTTTTTTTAAAAGTAACGTTATTAAATGCCCGGGGGGGTTTCCCATTTTAAAAAATAAAGGAGGGGAAATTCCCACCCCTAGGTAATCACTTGTTTGGCTTTTGGTATCTGGGATTTTACTGGCAAGATTTGATCCTATGGTTGGGGAAAAGTCATTTTCTTGTTTCCCCTGTATCAATGGGCTGAAGGGGTTTTTTTGTTTGGTTTAGTTAGGACAATACCCCTATTTTTTTCATTTTGGGGCCCCATAATCTGTGGGGTTTTTCCGGGTTTTTTTTATATCCCTCTTGTTTCAGTAATCTGCTGGAGAAGTACAGTTGTTTTTTTTTTATTAGTTTGGTGAGAGCTGATGAATATTGTTTAATAAACTCTTTATGTATAACCCCTCTATTTCTTTTCATATTGATGTTTTTTTAATGGTTTTTAAAGGCTTTATTTGGGGCACCCTGGGTTTATTCGTAATCTTTTCATTTTTATAGGCCCAATTTTGTTTATAGTCTTTTAAATTTATTAAAAAAGTTGTCTGTCCAATCATGAAAATTTTGGCGTTTGAAAATTCTTTCCCCAGTCAACCGTCTCCCCCCTCTGTAAATTTTTATTGTTTCCTGGTCATGAAGTCTAAATAAAATTTTGGGTTTGTATTCTGGGGGTGGTTTACTAATTTTTGTTAAGGGGAAAGGGGTGGGGTAGTGGTTTTATTGTCTGTTTTACCCCCGATTTAAGGGGGCTAGGATTTCGTCCATATATGGTCAATTATGGTTAAACCGCCCCCGGTAAGCCTGGTTGGTTTGGTTTTTGTTTGGGAGAGAAAAAAGGTTCATTTTGTTGATTAAATCGGGTTTCTGGCTGGTCATCTGGTGGGGCCAAAGGTTTATTTGAAATCTTAGCTAAAATAAGGGGGTGTTTGTTCATTTGATTTTTTGTTATTAGGATTTTTAGTTGATCACTAAAATTTGGGATGTTTTTTGAGGCAACCGGGAAATGGCCCTGATTGGTTTTGGGGGTCTTAAGGGTTTTTTGCAAAAATTAACAAAAATATATTCTCCATTTCATCACTATGTAAAATGGGTACAACAAGGGTATTTCATTAGAGTAATAGTTTAAAAACCACCCCCAAAATTTGGTTTTTGGGCTGCAGTTTGTGTAATGTTTTGTATCCTGGTTGTGAGTAGATATCTACTGTATCCCTTTAACCGGGTTTAAAAAAAAAAAGGCAGTAATGAGGTAAATCAAAAAAAAGGCGTTTTTTGGGTTACTGTACAAACATTTAAAAAAAAAATTTTGTTTGGCACTTTTTAACTTTGACAATTTACTTCTTGGATTTCAATTTAGGGTTTGGGGTTTTAGAGGTTAAATTATAAAGAAATTGGGGGTTTCCTAATCGCGGCTACAGACTGCATTATTCGAGGTCAAGAGGCCGAACTCTGAGGAATTTTTGGTCATTTAGAAATGATATCTCCTCCCCCTTGGTCTTTTTTGAATTTTTCCCTCTTTTAAACACTGGTGAATTTTTTCTTTTGTAACCTTGTCTGTAAAAGATTTTTGCAGTTTGGCGGATTCCCCTTTAAACATTACTTTTTAAGTTAATGAGTCTTTGAAGATTATTTTCAGGCTACAGTTGAATTTTTTTTTTTGATTTTTTAGGTTGGTATCCTATCACTTTCCTCCTTTATGTCATCACTTGGTATATTAAAGAAGATGGTCTTGGATGAGTTGCAAAGGGGGTTTTTTTAAAGTTTACATTATGTTGCTGGAAGATGTTTTTTTCATACAATATCAAATTTTTTTGGTTAAGTGGTCTTGAAAATTTTCATAACATCTTAATTTAAATCCTCTTTCTCTTTCATGTTTATGTCGGTGGTCAGGGTGTAACTTGCTCTTTGGGGGTGATGGGTCCTCTGACTGGGTGTGGGTGGGAAATTCAACTAGGTAGGCATTAATAAAAAAAAAAATGTCCCAACCTATCGTCAGTCCCAAGGCGCCGGAAAGGTTTCTCAAACCTTAAAAATATGATGCGTACATTGCATTTTTCCCAAACCCGGGTGAACCCCTCTGCTGCTGTTTTTAAGGCGGGAAAATGTGCAAAATCAACAAAGGGACAGTCCTTTTGGGGTGATTTTTTGGGGATAGTGTAAGGGATTAAAACTCTAGAAGATGCTGGGGGAAATGTCTCAAGACGCCCCCCGATCCCATATCAAGATTGCATGGGCCCCGGGGCTAAGGCCAACTAAAATTTCTCAAAATAACATGAAAAGAGGTATGAAAAACTTCAAATTTGCTCCTTTAACCAAGGGCAAGGGTTGGCCAGGAACCTGTGCCTGGTCACACCTTAAAACATGGTTTAAGGCCAAGCAGGGAATCAAAAAAATTTGCTTAAACAACTTTGCCCCCTTTAAAAACCCAACAGGAAATTTCCACAAATCAGATAAAACTATTTTTGAACCAACTAGGATCCCCTCTTTATGTTGTCACCTTTCCCTGGCCCCTTTGGCCCCGTTCCCCCTTTACAGTTCGGGTCAAAAACCCTAATCACCCTCCTTAGGTCCCCCTATAAGTCAGGACTTCAGAAGAAAGTAGCAACACTAACTACCCTTCTCCCCAAAACCATTTCCAAAATATTTTTGGGTTTCTGAATTTCCCGGGTTATCATGATATGAATGCGGAACTGCTAAACCTATTAAACAACCTTTTAAAAACTAATCCCGAAACAAGAAACTACTTCTGGATGTGTACCAACTACAGCAAGGTGAATGAGGTCACAATATATTTACCCCCTTCCCCAAAGGATGACATAATAACTTTGTGGGTAAATTTTCATTTTCCAAATTGATCTCCTTGAATGTAACTACCAGGTACCTTTAACAGATAAAGTGAAAAAGATTTCTGCCTTCATAATTCCAGGTCACTATCAATATACTGTGACCCCCATTTGGAATGAGAAACTCGCCTGCCACTTTTCAAAATTAACCCATCAGGTTATCAAAGTACTTGAAGCACAGCAGCTTACCTGATATGTTGGATCAATATGTGTTCCATCTTCAATACCTCTTTGAGTGGTTCAGGACATTTCAGCTTACAATAAATTTGAGCAAATTATCTTTTGGTCAATCTACTATAACTTTCTTGAGTAAAGAAGTAGGTAGTGGCAAAGTAGCAACTAAATTTGCCAAAGTTTTGGTGATTAAAAATGATCTAATTCTTCAGGATAAGAAGTCTCTACAAAGATTCTTAGGAATGAAAGGATTTTATATGAAATTCTGCAAACATTTTGCAGATATTGTAGCCCCTAACCTCTCTTATCAGTCCTAAAAATGAATTTTGCTACACCTTTAGTTGTGAAGAGGCTTTTAACTGTGTTAAACGTCTCTTATGCACTGCTTCCATACTTTGTCCCCAGATTCTTCAAAACAGTTTATCTTACAAGTTGATGCTTGTGAATCATGAGTAGGGGCTGTGTTACTCCAAGCATCTGGTCAGGGATGTCTGCAGCCCTTGGCATATTGTTCGGCCAAATACCAGGCCTATCAGCAGTCCTTCTCCACCATAGAGTCCTTGGTACTTGCGCTGGAGCATTTCAAAGAGATTTTGTCCAGCACATCACATGTAGTCACCATCTTCAGTTACCACAATCCTCTGACCTACCTTAGCTCCATGTGGAACACAACACTCGTCTCATACATTGGGTACTACGACCTACAACCTCTACATATGTCACTTTTCAGGCAATGAAAATGTGCTGACAACCTCTCCAGAATGTAATTTGTCAGGATGTGCTAGGAAAAAATAAGTGGTAAGCTCTTTTATTTTCCTTATGGTCATAAAGTAAAATTTGAGTAAATTTGACAATAAGATTTTTTTTAGTGAGGGTAAACTTGCTTCTGTTTGCAAGTGTCTTGAACCTATGCTGGCCCTACTGTCTGCTATCTTACTCTAAGGTTGTGTCTGACTTGAAATTTCCTTTGGTTTTGATGATTTCGATGGTTGAGAGGTTGATGGTTGAGAGGAAAGGTGGTTCCATTAGTAATTCATGCCATGGTGGCATACTACCCGTGGAGTGATGCCTAGTACTGCCTATTAGAGCCCTTTTGGGGTGGGGGGTGGCATGCTAAGAGTATGTCACATTTTATTCAGTGTATGCCACACACCCACATAGGCATGCCCTGCCGACCAGCAAACCAGGTGCTAAGGGTATAATGAGTAGGGTAAACCATTTTCCCTCATTATGCTAGCACCTTGGTTCGTCCAGCTAATAACAAGAAACCTGCCAAAGTTGTGAAGCGATGTGGGACACTGTGAATCAACATTGGCAGACTTACCTCCGAGTCAGGTCACAACAGCTCTCACTGTCTCTGCTTGCATTTGCCTTACTGTACATATCATATATATATATATATATATATATATATATATATATATATATATATATATATATATATATATATATACATACACTGATTGCTGTTTGGTTAAGGAAATATAAATATCTACTCTGCTGTTTTTTGCTCGTTCCTACCTTGGTAATCGTGCTACAGCCAGGTGTGCAGCCCACTACACTACACCTGTGCTTGTTATAACTTCCAAGTTTTTAAACAATTTCATTAATAATTTTAATTTGCACCTACATGGTAAACAACAGAAACACCATTCACACACACATAACAACAACAGGTAAATAGAATCAAACATAATAGACAATCAAGCGACACAGGTGAGGAGGCCACACCTCCTCCTCAGCACCAACCATTAACTTGGTGTTTGTCACGTACACTTAAACTGTACCTCAAATATATATAACCCTTACTTCATAACATACAACTATTGGCATTGTTGAATAGAACAACAATAATTTAAGTTCATGATATTAGTCAACAAAATTACACATATAATAAATAAGAATAACAGTTGTAATAATAATATTTATATACCTTATTAACGATATGAAATTAGCAGTAAATTTTCCTCTCTATTTGCATAATACAATGAGCAAGATACACTAAAGATTGGAGGAAGGAAATAAAAAGAAAAGATCTGGCAGCGACTTGAGGTTCCCTCCCCGAGATACTTAACAATGCTCTACGTACTTACTGCTATACTCTCTTGTCTCTGAACATTATAAGACGAGGTATCAGGTTAATAATATTTACTCTTTAAGAATGGCAAATATTGTTTACTAACTACAAACTTAATTTTAACAATTGGTTTCAAAATTCAGGATTTTTGGGAGTGGATCCTGGAGAATGGATCCCTGAGAGAGGATCCTGTGTTCTACCACTGAAGACGGATCTCTACCGGTCATTGAGTGGGGCACATATGATACAGTGTGCCACACTACCACACCACAGCATTAGTATTTGCACTGTCTACAGCCATGCAAACCCAGTTACTTCTTGTGGCGGCTGGAATACTGTGACACGGAGACTGTGATGTGTATGTGTCAAGCTTTTTTATGTGTCTCTCTGGAACTACATGTTACCTTTACCTTTGATACCTTTGATGAGTTCCTAGAGTTTTTCTACTCCAAAAGCCCAGCTTTGAGCCAGGCTCGTCTGGTGCTTGTCTGGTCAAGCAGGTTGTTCTTCTGGTGGCTCGCTGGCCCACAAATCCATCACAACCTGGTTGATCTGGCACCTGGTGAAGGTACTTGTCCAGTTTCCTCTTGAAGGCTTCTACACTTGTCCCAGCAGTGTTTCTGATATCTTTTGGTAAAGATGCTGAATAATCTGGGGGCCATGGACCCAGATTATTCATTATACAGTAGGGTGTCAAATAGAAGTTATGAGAATTAACTTTATATAAATATTATAACTATGAAATTCCTTGAAGTTATCAGTGGTTACTCACAATGAAAATCAAATTGAAAAATTAAAGTCAGAGTAACGTGGATGGAACAATTCACAAATAAACCAAACTTAGACGACGTTTCAGTCCATCGTGCAGCATTATGAAGTCTCATATAAACATGAATAAAGCAGAGCAGACCCTGGACAGGTCGGGAAGTGTGAGGAGGAGGAGGGAAGAAGGAAGCAGTAGTAGCAGTTAAGGCCATTTCTTATTCTTGTTCTGGGATTGTAGCCCCCTCTTCCTCCGAAAAATTACTCACCCAATAGGGGGCGAGCCCCCCTTTAAGAACCGCTGGTCTAGCATGAAAGGCGGAGTTCAAGAAATAAGAAGGACAGCAAAAGAGAGAGAATGAGTTTCGAACAGTGGAAATTTCATGATCACAGATGTCGATGTTATCCACTCCCCCTACATGACCAAAAGAAGATCCTAGCAATTTTTGTCAATTATTTTTTCTCACTTAAATATCCATTACTGTGTTCCACTGCCTATGTGACCCTACTTAATGGAAACACTAATGCATCTTGAAGTTCCTATACCTGGTGTTTTTTCACACCATGTGACCAAAGCTTCCTCAAGGCATGCTAAAATGGGCTGTATAATACACTGTACTATTATTTACTGAATCCCACTCTGAACCGGACTGTGCACCACCAGTCTTAAGTGTATTATTATCACGTTATTGCTCTAATGTTATATCAACAATAGACTACGGAGAAATGAAAGATACCACTTGTTAATTTTAAGAGGAAGATTATTATTATTATTATCATGGGGAGCGCTAAGCCCGAATGTTTTATACAGCGCCTGGGGGGGATGATGGAAGGTATTCAGGCTCAATTCAGGGAACTAGAGCACAGATCCAATTCCCTAGATCAAGAGCCCCTCACCAGCGTCAAGGAACCTCCCTTGAGGGGACATTTAAGAGGAAAAGTCTCTGTACGAGGGAAATGTATCTGAGTCACACTGAAGAGTGTAACACCAGCTCCACC
The DNA here is from genome assembly GCA_009830355.1 of Cherax destructor. Classification (NCBI taxonomy): domain Eukaryota; kingdom Metazoa; phylum Arthropoda; class Malacostraca; order Decapoda; family Parastacidae; genus Cherax; species Cherax destructor. The sequence continues at coordinate 53,963 of WNWK01011751.1, read as the reverse complement.
GTCATGACTTGGTCGCTCAGGGGCACTGTCTGTGCAATACCCATTAATTAACCACATCACAGCCGTTGTTGGATATAATTCTGATAATCAGTCTCTTACTCATTCCTGAATCTTCTCTGTGAGAACTAAAAGCTCATCGCATATTTTTACACAGTGTCAATATATCATTAACGATCAGCAGTTGTGTGTGATGAACAGGACGTTCTCTGAAGAGCCCCATAGAGCCTGTGAAGACTGTGCATATACGCAGTAGACACAGCTCCACTTTAATAACATGTTAAATCCTGGATACGTTCAAGATAGAACACTTAATACTGAGAACCGAAATAGAGTACAATACGTTCAAGTTCCCTTGCATGTGACAATTTCATTAACGTCTATGTGTGTTGTACACAACCGGAGAAGCATTGATAAACGTGCACATGACAACATCGGATATTACCAACCATTATGAAAGGATGTGTTTTCGTCGATCGTAATCTTTCTCTGTCTAATGAATTTCCAGTTTCGCCTGGCCAGAAGTAACACATGTGAGGGAAATACAGGTACGACTAGTAGCATTTTTTTTTTTGTAACCTTAAGCACTGGGCACGTAAATGACTGCTTATTACAATAATTATATCATATTTTTTGTGGGGTCTGATTTTTGGGTCGGCTTAATGACCTAATTTTAACATAACATAAGAAAGAAGGAACACTGCAGCAAGCCTACTGGCCCATGTGAGGCAGGTCCAAATCTCCTACCGGATTAAACCAATGCCCCAACCTAGTCAGGTCAGGTCACACTCACTTAAGGAAGGAGCACGGCATCTGACCTAGTAGCACAATATAGTCACGTTCAACTCACCCCCACCCAACCCACTCATGTATTTATGTATCCTATTTTTAAAACTTCTCAACGTCTTAGCTTCTAATTTTGCCAGTTATTGATCACCTGATAACATGTGTCTCAGTGACTTGTGCTGTTTCAGGTGCATAAGGCTTCTGGACATTATCGTTGCCCCAACTGGGTCTTTTCTCCACTCAAAAACTGTACGATTGATCTTGTTTACCTGGAGAGAGTTCCGGGGGTCAACGCCCCCGCGGCCCTGTCTGTGACAGGGCTGACAAGAACTTCTCATTTTGAAGATAAGTTTGCACCTGACCAGTGTTTTGGCAATGGACTCCTCTAATAAAGTCAAACCCAACAAGTTATCAAAATCAAAGTCTCTGCTTGACACCACTGATGTCATTTTTGCCTTGAGAGTACCTACTTACCTTCAGGTAGGTAGGTACCCTCACGCAGGGTAGGGAAGCAGTGAGGTAGTGTTAGTGGAGGGGTGTAGCAGAGGGAAAGTGTGGTAGTGAGAGAGTGTGTTAGTGGTGGGGTGTGATGGAGTGCGGTAGAGAGGGTAAGAAAGAAGTGTTTTGAGAAAAAAATATAGCAGAGAATGTGTCAGTAAGTTTATTTACGTACAGGTACACGTAAGTACAATTGTCATATATTATAACGTGTGTAAGTTATCTAAGACAACCCAAAAAAATGTCAGACAAAGGGATTTATTTCCACTAGTGTTCTTGGAGGGAGGCGGTGTAATGGGGAGGCAGTGTGGCAGAGAGGGAATGTGGTATGGAGGGAGTATGGTAGAGAAGGAGTGTGGTAGTGAGGCAGTGTGGTACGGAAGATGTGTAGTAGGGAGTATGGTAAGGAGGATGTTTGGCAGGGATGACACTCTGGTAGGGATGGAGTGAGGTAGGGATGGAGTGAGGTAGGGATGGAGTGAAGTAGGGATGGAGTGAGGTAGGGATGGAGTGTGATAGGGATGGAGTGAGGTAGGGATGGAGTGAGGTAGGGATGGAGTGAAGTAGGGATGGAGTGAGGTAGGGATGGAGTGGGGTAGGGATGGAGTGTGATAGGGATGGAGTGAGGTAGGGATGGAGTGAGGTAGGGATGGAGTGAAGTAGGGATGGAGTGAGGTAGGGATGGAGTGTGATAGGGATGGAGTGAGGTAGGGATGGAGTGAGGTAGGGATGGAGTGAAGTAGGGATGGAGTGAGGTAGGGATGGATTGAGGTAGGGATGGAGTGTGATAGGGATTTAGTGAGGTAGGGATGGAGTGTGGTAGGGATGGAGTGAGGTAGGGATGGAGTGAGGTAGGGATGGAGTGAAGTAGGGATGGAGTGAGGTAGGGATGGAGTGGGGTAGGGATGGAGTGTGATAGGGATGGAGTGAGGTAGGGATGGAGTGAGGTAGGGATGGAGTGAAGTAGGGATGGAGTGAGGTAGGGATGGAGTGTGATAGGGATGGAGTGAGGTAGGGATGGAGTGAGGTAGGGATGGAGTGAAGTAGGGATGGAGTGAGGTAGGGATGGATTGAGGTAGGGATGGAGTGTGATAGGGATTTAGTGAGGTAGGGATGGAGTGTGGTAGGGAGGGATAGAGGTAGGGATAGAGTGAAGTAGGGATAAAGTGTGGTAGGGATGGAGTGAGGTATCGATAGAGTGAAGTAGGGATAGAGTGCGGTAGGGATGGAGTGAGGTAGGGATAGAGTGAGGTTGAGATAGAGTGAGGTAGGGAGGGAGAGAGTGGATCAGGGCGGTGCAGCGCCCTCTGGAGTTCCCATTACTCAGACATCAGGGCGGAAACGTTCCTTTAGGACAGAATTGAAAAAACAATTTCAGTTGAACATCATCATTGTAATCATCGCTGTACACTTCCAGAAAAGTACTTGTAAAGTGTCGCTCTTTTTACTAATACTGACTTAATCGTTTGTGAAATAGAAATATTTTTCCAAGTGTGAAGGAGGGAGGGCAGTGTTTCAGCATGGCTGGGTGCAGTGTTTCAGCATGGCTGGGTGCAGTGTTTCAACATGGCTGGGTGCAGTGTTTCAGCATGGCTGGGTGCAGTGTTTCAGCATGGCTGGGTGCAGTGTTTCAGCATGGCTGGGTGCAGTGTTTCAGCATTGCTGGGTGCAGTGTTTCAGCATGGCTGGGTGCGGTGTTTCAGCATGCCTGGGTGCGGTGTTTCAGCATCGCTGGGTACGGTGTTTCAGCATGGCTGGGTGCGGTGTTTCAGCATGGCTGGGTGCGGTGTTTCAGCATGGCTGGGTGCGGTGTTTCAGCATGGCTGGGTGCGGTGTTTCAGCATGGCTGGGTACGGTGTTTCAGCATGGCTGGGTGCGGTGTTTCAGCATGGCTGGGTGCGGTGTTTCAGCATGGCTGGGTGCGGTGTTTCAGCATGGCTGGGTGCGGTGTTTCAGCATGGCTGGGTGCGGTGTTTCAGCATGGCTGCGTGCGGTGTTTCAGCATGGTTGGGTGCGGTGTTTCAGCATGGCTGGATGCTGTGTTTGAGCATGGCTGGGTGCGGTGTTTGAGCATGGCTGGGTGCGGTGTTTCATCATGGCTGGGTTCTGTGTTTCAGCATGGCTGGGTGCTGTGTTTCAGCATGGCTGGGTGCAGTGTTTCAGCATTGCTGGGTGCAGTGTTTCAGCATGGCTGGGTGCGGTGTTTCAGCATGGCTGGGTGCTGTGTTTCAGCATGGCTGGGTGCTGTGTTTCAGCATGGCTGGGTGCTGTGTTTCAGCATACCTGGGTGCTGTGTTTCAGCATGGCTGGGTGCTGTGTTTCAGCATGGCTGGGTGCAGTGTTTCAGCATGGCTGGGTGCAGTGTTTCAGCATGGCTGGGTGAGGTGTTTCAGCATGGCTGGGTGCTGTGTTTCAGCATGGCTGGGTGCGGTGTTTCAGCATGGCTGGGTGAGGTGTTTCAGCATGGCTGGGTGCGGTGTTTCAGCATGGCTGGGTGCTGTGTTTCAGCATGGCTGTGTGCGGTGTTTCAGCATGGCTGGGTGCTGTGTTTCAGCATTGCTGGGTGCTGTGTTTCAGCATTGCTGGGTGCTGTGTTTCAGCATGGCTCGGGTGGTGTTTCAGCATGGCTGGGTGCAGTGTTTCAGCATGGCTGGGTGCAGTGTTTCAGCATGGCTGGGTGCGGTGTTTCAGCATGGCTGGGTGCTGTGTTTCAGCATATCTGGGTGCGGTGTTTCAGCATGGCTGGGTGCGGTGTTTCATCATGGCTGGGTGGGGTGTTTCAGCATGGCTGGGTGCAGTGTTTCAGCATGGCTAGGTGCTGTGTTTCAGCATTGCTGGGTGCTGTGTTTCAGCATTGCTGGGTGCAGTGTTTCAGCATGGCTGGGTGCAGTGTTTCAGCATGGCTGGGTGCGGTGTTTCAGCATGGCTGGGTGCGGTGTTTCAGCATGGCTGGGTGCAGTGTTTCAGCATGGCTGGGTGCAGTGTTTCAGCACGGCTGGGTGCTGTGTTTCAGCATGGCTGGGTGCGGTGTTTCAGCATGGCTGGGTGCAGTGTTTCAGCATGGCTGGGTGCGGTGTTTCAGCATGGCTGGGTGCAGATTCAGCATGGCTGGGTGCGGTGTTTCAGCATGGCTGGGTGCGGTGTTTCAGCATGGCTGGGTGCTGTGTTTCAGCATGGTTGGGTGCGTATTTCAGCATGGCTGGGTGCGGTGTTTCAGCATGGCTGGGTGCTGTGTTCAGCATGGCTGGGTGCGTGTTTCAGCATGGCTGGGTGCGTGTTTCAGCATGGCTGGGTGCAGTGTTTCCGCATGGCTGGGTGCAGTGTTTCAGCACGGCTGGGATCTGTGTTTCAGCATGGCTGGGTGCTGTGTTTCAGCATGGTTGGGTGCGGTGTTTCAGCATGGCTGGGTGCGGTGTTTCAGCTTGGCTGGGTACGGTGTTTCAGCATGGCTGGCTGCGGTGTTTCAGCATGGCTGGGTGCTGTGTTTCAGCATGGCTGGGTGCAATGTTTCAGCATGGCTGGGTGCGGTGTTTCAGCATGGCTGGGTGCGGTGTTTCAGCATGGCTGGGTGCGGTGTTTCAGCATGGCTGGGTGCAGTGTTTCAGCATGGCTGGGTGCGGTGTTTCAGCATGGCTGGGTGCTGTGTTTCAGCATGGCTGGGTGCGGTGTTTCAGCATGGCTGGGTGCGGTGTTTCAGCATGGCTGGGTGCTGTGTTTCAGCATGGCTGGGTGCGGTGTTTCAGCATGGCTGGGTGCGGTGTTTCAGCATGGCTGGGTGCGGTGTTTCAGCATGGCTGGGTGCGGTGTTTCAGCATGGCTGGGTGCGGTGTTTCAGCATGGCTGGGTGCGGTGTTTCCTGTGATACACTGTAACGTCACCATCACCAACCTGACACAACCGGAATAGTCTGAATCTGGCGAGTTTACACAATACCTATCACATCCGCATCATCACCTCTTCACCATAACAAGTCACCATCACATCTTCACTATCACACCCTTGCTATCATACCTACACCATCACACACTATCACACCTCCATCGTACCTACACCACCACACCTACATCATCACACCTACACCATCACACCTACACCATCACACCTACACCATCACACCAACACCATCACACCTGCACCATCACACCTACACCATCACACCTACACCATCACACCTACACCATCACACCTACACCATCACACCTACACACACCTCACCATCACCTACACATCACACCTACACTATCACACCTACACCATCACACCTACCATCACCTACACCATCACACCTACACCATCACACCACCATCCACCTACACTATCACACCTACACCATCACACCTGCACCATCACACCTACACCATCACACCTACACCACCACACCTACACCATCACACCTGCACCATCTCACCTACACCATCACACCTACACTATCACACCTGCACCATCACACCTACACCATCACACCTGCACCATCACTCCTGCACCATCACACCTGCACCATCACACCTACACCATCACACCTACACCATCACACCTACACCATCACACCTACACCATCACACCTGCACCATCACACCTACAACATCACACCTGCACCATCTCACCAACACCATCACACCAACACCATCACACCTGCACCATCACACCTACACCATCACACCAACACCATCACACCTACACAATCACACCTACACCATCACACCTACACCATCACACCTGCACCATCACACCTACACCATCACACCTACACCATCACACCTACACCATCACTATCAAACCTTCACTATCACACCTTCACTATCAAACCTTCACTGTCACACCTACACTATCACACCTACACTATCACACCTACACCATCACACCTACACCATCACACCTACACCATCACACCTGCACCATCACACCTACAACATCACACCTGCACCATCACACCAACACCATCACACCTACACCATCACACCTGCACCATCACACCTACACCATCACACCTACACCATCACACCTACACCATCACACCTACACCATCTCACCTACACCATCACACCTACACCATCACTATCAAACCTTCACTATCACACCTTCACTATCAAACCTTCAGTCACACCTACACTATCACACCTACACTATCACACGTACACCATCACACCTGCACAATCACACGTACACCATCACACCTGCACCATCACACCTGCACCATCATGCCTTCACTATCGCACCTTCACTATCAAACCTTCACTGTCACACCTACACTATCACACCTACACTATCACACCTACACTATCACACGTACACCATCACACCTGCACCATCACACGTACACCATCACACCTACACCATCACATTTACACCATCACACCTTTACTATCACACCTTCACTATCACACTTACACCATCACACTTTCACTATCACACCTACACCATCACACCTTCACTATTTCACCTTCACCATCACACTTTCACTATCACACCTTCACTATCACGCCTTCACTATCACATTTTCACCATCACATTATCATCATCGTGTCTTTATTGTCTTTATTATTGTTATTCTTTAAAGATAAATCCCCTGATAAGGGTCTTCGTTATATGACCAGCCATTCGATGGCTCATTAGGAATAAACTTTCTCAGTGCTTGAACAGTCGTGCTCCTCACAGTAGTTATAAATAGTTATAAGTAGTTAGATGGTTTTATGCTGAGTGTCAACTATTGTGATTTAGTGACATTCAGATGCCACGATTACTCGTCATTCAGTTAATGGGTGTCCTGTATTGATGTCTCAGGTACCGTACTGAGTCCCCAGGTCGAGGTAGACCTGGGGCACCTAAGTCCGCTTCCCCACCTGGCTAATTCAGTTGATTATAATACTACTTCCTTCACCCTTTCCTGGGATGACTCCTTCCCCTCCTTCCCTCCACCCCAGATTTAGACACCCTCGGAATTATTTAATTTTGCTTTACCCTCTCTAAACGTCCAAACCACCTGAAGTCCTCCTCCTCAACCCTCTGAATAATAATTCTGATAACCCCACACTATTTTCTAATCTCCAGGCTCGGAATTTACTGCATAATGTTTACACCAAACATTGCCATCAAACATTACGTCTCTACTGCCTCCAGCCTTCCCTTCCCTGCAACATTTATGACTCATTTCCTTAATAAATGTCCTGGTTATTCCGTGTGTATTTCTTACATTCTTGTTGGTGTTAATCAACATTTGTGACCTCAGAGAAAGAGAGTAAAATAATATAAATATTTAGCACTCATCCAATTAATCAGAAGTATTGATTTCTTATTTTATATTTTTCTCTATGATTACACGAGGGTTATTAAGGCCGTATGTAATCTGTTTACCAGCAGCCAGGAACACTTTTATCTCTAAAACAAGCAATCAAACTCTCAGCTCATATTCACTGAGAGACTATACTTCTCGGTGTATATATTTTGTGTATACTTTATAGCAGGTCCTGAACTAACACATGGGGAACTAATATTACATACAGTCTTCAGCCACTCTTATTACAATCAACACTTAACTGTGTGGAGTCCTTGGACACACGTATTCATTCATAACCAAATACTGTTTACAGCTAAAATACACACATACAGACACAAGCACAATGATTGGAAGGAGGCATACGTCGTTCAGATATACACAGACCACATTATGCTGTCCTTTCTAAATTCTATGGGGAACACGAATTCCCATGCAACATAGATTCTTCCTATCCAGTCTTACAACCTGTCAATATATCCCATTGCGGGTGCAAGAGTAATTCTCTCTCTCTCTCTCTCTCTCTCTCTCTCTCTCTCTCTCTCTCTCTCTCTCTCTCTCTCTCTCTCTCTCTCTCTCTCTCTCTCTCTCTCTCTCTCTCTCTCTCTCTCTCTCTCTCTCTCTCTCTCTCTCTCTCTCTCTCTCTCTCTCTCGGGTTACCGTGTTAATTAGGAGGCACATGTGGAAAATCAGGCAACTTTTATTTCAGCCTATACATCTGTAACAGTGGGCACCAGCGTGGGGACAACTGCCCATGCTGACCGGTCATATAACGAATGCGGGATGACACCCACATGTTACCGATAAACCTGTGTACGAAGGGGAATGAACCCCCGTAACGCCGGGTTTTTCACATAAGCCTGGCTACACCACTAGGCTTGTACAGTAAAAAACACTAATCCCCACTAATCACATTACAAAGCGATAACACGACTTATCTTGTCTCAACTATTCCGAGTGATGCAGTGACTCATACGTGTAGCTCACGGGGTTCCAACCTACAGGTATTGCTTGTTACCAATACTATTGAATGAACGTTTATATGTATGTTAATGAGTGGTGGCGATGTGGAAGGTACATCCACTGAACTTCAGGATTCCAGAAATACATCTGCACTTGAGAATACTCACTGCCCTGGGTACAAGTATGAGAATCCTCTAAGGGGATGGGGCGGCAGGTTCTTCGATTGGATCAATTAATGACCTGATTGGATAATTAACTGATCAGTCACACACACACTTCTTTATTCTAAACAACATATGTTTTATATGTATCTTTTAGGTTAGAGAAATAGATAGCCTTAAGTTCTGTTTCCTCACCACAGTGAGGAGTTTTTAGTGAGAGGACACATTGCTACCATCAGTATCTTGCATCTATGCTAACCCTACTGTCAGTTGCCTTGCCTTGTGGTCATGGCTTGACAAATAACACGTATCTTGTCTTTTGAATTGTATAACTTTCTTTTGACAAGCACTGCCAGCTAGGAGAGATGGTAGGGAAGACAGAAGTTCGCATTAGCTAGTTAGAGTTACATATACCATTGCGGTATTGTTGACATCAGATGACTGCTGACAAACCCCAGCTGTAACAATGCTCTGGGGTGGCATTCCCTAAGTGAAATTTGTCTTGCATTTAATGTTCATAACACAAAATAATTTTGCTGCATGTCGTCTTAGCTAGGCTTCGGCTTACCAGGATGTGTGAACCATCTTTGGTATGAGATGGTTAACTAGGTGCTCGGCCTGTCAGATACTTCACAGCAAATAAGGATAGCCTGGATGATCTGTCCTCGCTTCTAGGAACAGCCCCGACCATCAGCCCCTCGCCTGCCTTGGACTCTGGCTTTCTCTGTGTTCTCTAACTGTAACAGCGAGAGTGTTCTCATAATTCCCCTCTCCAAAACTCATTTTTTTTTACACAAATCAATGTTACTGGCTAAGAGATGTTATCCTGCCTCAGCTCATTCAAAGCCCAGCCCTATCTAAGGTATTCTACCACCCCCCAGGATGCCACCCACACTAGTCAACTAACACCCAGGTACCTACTTACTGTTAGGTGAACAGGAACAGCAGGTGTAAGAAAACATGCCCACATGCCGGGGATCGAACCACGGACACTATTAGGTTTTAAGGGTCCCTACTCTTTGTACATTGTATACAGTATATAACTGTACACACGTTCTGATGGTGGAATATATATATTACAGCAGAAACTCTCTTCTTGTGTATATCTCATTCCTTATCTTTGATTACCTTTTAATTTTAAGCTAATAGCGAGTACCTCAGAGGGACAGGTAGTGTAGGCCTCCCTGAAGGTACATGTGCTCCTGACAGAAATAAATGTTCAGTGAGCTATAACAATTAAAATGGGTCTATCTAAGCCGGGCAGGGAATCAATGATAAGGCTTCATAGGCTTGTTACTTTATTTGGATTCTTCTACACAGGCAGTGTGTTATGGCAGCCCAGGCCTGGAGGACCATGCCTGTAATAGAGTGACGGAGGAGTAAACGCATGTTGTCTGAGTGACGTCAGCTGCCAGAGTGAGGCAGGGTAAGCGTGGTGTGAGCTTAGCATGGTAGGCCTATGCCACTAGGTGTCAGCACCATAGTGCCATGAAATATGAACCCAACTGGGCATACATCGCTCGACCACCTACCCATGGTCATCCTTGACCATGATTGACTGAAAAAAAAACTTGGTCTCTCTCTCTCTCTCTCTCTCAGGAACCGGGCACAGAACACATTGTGGTCATCATTGTGGGCATCACTGTACGCCTTCTTGCATCTGGACATTACTGCAATACAGGAAACATCGCTGCGGCTGAGCTATGATGTAACAGGGTACGGTCTCATCTGGAACGGTGAAGCAGTCATCGTGGAGTAGTCGCTGCAGGGTTCACTCATCCTGGGGCCCAACCTGCTGGTGTCCTAGAGTGAGGCATCATCAGTACTCGGCATTTGGGCAGGACTTCTTCTGGCTAGCCACTCAGGAGGACATTTCTCGACTGGTACTGTCGCTGGGGAGTCACTGCAGGGAACGCGGTGCAGCACAACTTAGTGGTGCTGATGAGAGTGAGTTGTAGCACAGACGACTCAAACGCATCATCTGGGAGTCATAGCAGCTTGTGTAAGCTGCTATGTAACAGCTTACACTGTTCAGGCTGCTCACTGAAGCCATGACATGAGTCAGATAGTCGCCTGCCAACAGCTTGATGATGTCATCCTCTAGATCAGAGTGGAAGTCAGAGCAGAGGTTAGGCTGAGCGTCCCCAGACTGGGTCTACTCATAAATGCACTCTGATGGTCAGGAGGTGGAGTGATACGAGTCTCAGTAGTCTCAGTGGGAAATCGTAGCAGGGGCTCAACACTCGAACTGACGCCTGGACTGACTAGTGTCAGTCTTCAATCGGTCACAACTGACATGTAACACAAGTGTTAACAATAGTCTGGGCTCAGACCACAATGTGTTCTACACACACATCTGGGCTCAGACCACTTAACACCGGAAACACACATAAGACTGCACATGCAGTCACTACATGGCTTGCACTAGCAAAGGATGCTTTTCTGTGCAAAAATCGACACTATGGCATTCACGAACATGTGAGAAGACTGGTAAAGGAACACTGACTGAGAGGAATTAACATGTGACATGTCTTCTCTCAGTCGTTCTGGACAATACTGAATACAAATTGCTCACTATGAAACTTACACTGTCGATGTGACATCATGTGGTGATGTCAGGCATAATGTCGTGAGGGATGTCGTGGGGTGAATTGCGAGGTGACATCAGGGCAGATGTCCTGGGTGACGTCGGGCAGACGTCCTGGGTGATGTCGCGAGGTGACGTCGGGAAGACGTCCTGGGTGACATCCTGAAGTGACGTCGGGAAACGGTGATATCACAACATAGCTTCAAGTAGCATGGTGACGTCATGAGGTGACGTCAGGCAGCAAGGTGACGTCGGGGTCGACATCAGGCAAAGTTCTGGAATGACGTCATGGGTAACGCCAGACAGCAGACAACAGCATGTGGCTTTGGACATCTGGCTTTGGCAACCCACGTGGCTCACTCCACATGGCTTTATCCACACGTGGCTTTGTGATCCACATGGCTTTAAGTGACCTGAATTCAGAGAGATAACAGCAGAGAGGCAGTGAGTAGAGTAGTGGTGTATGGAGTGAGATAAGCGTGGGTGAAGCGATGACTCCACCGCTTCTCCCTTCCCTACCAAAAACACGTGGAGAAACAACCACACTGGACACAGAGCACCACGCAACTCACCTCTGACTTGCTGAAATAGCCATGCTGAGCTGAACAACAGCAGAAACATATAGGTGAAGCTGAACACGCGACTGAAGAACAGCGTGGGATGCTGTGAAGACCCAGGTGATGCCACTAAAATTTCTCGAGGAAAATTCAGCAAATTTCAGCCTGGATCCTTCTGAATCTGTGTCTGAATAATGAAACTTGAAGACACAACTTCAGGACAACTCGTAAAGCGACTGATGCTTCTTGTACAAGGCGATGAAGGCATCAACATCTCCATGCTACTGCCTTGCACTCTCTGGGCAAGCAACCGCTGTGACCGCCGCTTGCCATCATTTATAACAATTAAAATGAGTCTATCCAAGCCGGGCGGGGTATCAATGATAAGGCTTTGGAGGCTTATTACTTTATTTGATATCTACACAGGCAGTGTGTTATGGCGGCCCAGGCCTGGAGGGCCATGCCAGTGAGAGAGTGACGCAGTAAACGCAAGATGAGCTTGGTAGGCCTATGCCACTAGGTGTCAGCAATATAGTGCCTCAAAATATAAACCCAACTGGGGCATACAGAGCTAAACGTGATTGTTTTTCCTTGGATAAAATTTTAATATTTAGAACAATTGATGTTACCTGCAAGTATAGATCAAATATATATTTAACACTTTTATATATTTGTTTTTCCTGTCATAAGGGAAATAACCTCTTATAATCTGTCTTGACATAACCTAACTTAACCTAACCTAACCTAACTTAACCTAACCTAACTTACAATCAAGAATATAATATTTGTGAGTTTACAGGAAGTGTTTAGAAGGTAATAATAATAATAATAATAATAATAATAATAATAATAATAATAATAATAATAATAATAATAATATAATATTTTTATTTCATTGCAAGTTTGCATCGAAATTTTAACATAAGAACATAAGAAAGGAGGAACACTGCAGCAGGCCTGTTGGCCCATACTAGGCAGGTCCTTCACAATCCGTCCCACTAACAGAATATTTGCTCAACCCAATTTTCAATTCTACCCAAGAAATAAGCTTTGACAATTCTACCCACTCATGCGAGTCCCACTCAAATCCAACCCTCTCACTCATGAATTTATCCAACCTAAATTTGAAACTACCCAAGGTCCTAGCTTCAATAACCCTACTAGGCAGACTGTTCCACTCATCAACTACCCTATTTCCAAACCAATACTTTCCTATATCCTTTCTAAATCTAAACTTATCTAACTTGAATCCATTATTGCGGGTTCTCTCTTGGAGAGATATCCTCAAGACCTTATTTATATCCCCTTTGTTAATACCCATTTTCCACTTGTATACCTCGATCATGTCTCCCTCATTCTACGTCTTACAAGTGAATGTAATTTTAGGGTCTTCAATCTTTCTTCGTAAGGAAGATTTCTAATGCTATGTATTAATTTAGTCATTCTACGCTGAATGTTTTCTAACGAATTTATGTCCATTCTGTAATATGGAGACCAGAACTGAGCTGCGTAATCTAGGTGAGGCCTTACTAATGATGTATAAAGCTGTAATATAACCTCTGGACTTCTGTTGCTAACACTTCTTGATATAAATTCCAGTAATCTATTTGCCTTATTACGTACGCTTAGGCATTGCTGTCTTGGTTTAAGGTTGCTGCTTACCATCACCCCCAAGTCCTTCTCGCAATCTGTATGGCTAAGTTCTACGTTATTTAACTTATAAGTGCTTGGGTTATGGACACTCCCGAGCTTCAGAACCTTGCATTTATCTACATTGAACTGCATCTGCCACTTTTCTGACCACGAATTAAGTTTGCCTAAATCTTCCTGAAGTTCTATGACATCTATGTTTGAATCAATTATCCTACCTATCTTCGTGTCGTCGGCGAATTTGCTCATATCACTAGTAATTCCCTCATCAAGGTCATTGATATATATTATAAATAACAATGGGCCTAAGACTGATCCCTGTGGAACACCACTTGTTACAAGTCCCCATTCGGATTTAACCCCATTTATGCACACTCTCTGCTTCCTATTGGTGAGCCATGACTCGATCCATGACAGCACTTTTCCCCCAATGCCATGAGCTGCCACTTTCTTTAACAGTCTCTGGTGCGGTACTCTATCAAAAGCCTTACTAAAGTCTAAATAAACAATATCGAATTCTTTATCGTGATCAACAGCCTCAAAAGCTTTACTGAAGAAGGTTAATAAATTAGATAGGCAGGAACGGCCCCTCGTGAATCCATGCTGGGTATCATTAATCAAATTATGGTTATCTAGATGGCTTCTAATAATATCAGCTATAATTGACTCTAGTAATTTGCCTACAATTGAGGTCAGGCTTATTGGGCGGTAGTTTGACGGTAGTGACTTGTCCCCTGCTTTATAAATAGGAATTACATTAGCCATCTTCCACATATCAGACACTACACCTGTTTGAAGAGATAAATTAAAAATGTTAGATATTGGTTCACAGAGTTCCATTTTGCATTCCTTAAGAACCCTTGCAAAAAGCTCATCAGGACCCGGCGATTTATTTTGTTTCAGTCGGTCCAGCTGTTTCATAATCATTTCGCTAGTGACTGTGATATTACATAATTTATCTTCTTCTGGGCCTCTGTAAAAATTAATTACTGGGATATTATTAATGTCTTCCTGTGTGAGAAACCGAGAGAAAATAATTATTAAAAATAGAGCACATATCATTCTCCTTGTCAGTAAGATGCCCAAAGTTATTTTTAAGGGGACCTATCTTATCCCTAACTTTTGTTCTATAAACCTGGAAAAACTTTTTGGGTTAGTTTTTGAATCCCTAGCAACTTTAATTTCATAGTCCCGTTTAGCTTTTCTTATTCCCTTTTAACGTCCCTCTTAATGTCAGTATACTGATTTATAAGATGACCCTCACCTCTTTTATGCGCCTATAAATTCCTTTCTTCTGCCCTAAAAGATATTTGAGCCTATTATTCATCCATTTTGGGTCATTTCTACTTGATCTAATTTCTTTATACGGTATAAATGTTCTTTGGGCAGCCTGTATAGTGTTAAGAAAACTGTCATATTGATACCTCTCTTCTTCACCCCAGTCCACAGTTGATAAGTGTTCTCTAAGTCCATTATAATCTGCTAAGCGAAAATCTGGGACCATTACTGAATTATCCCTACTATCATACATCCATTCAATGCTAAAGGTAATTGACTTGTGGTCGCTTGAGCCGAGTTCCTCTGTAATTTCTAAATTATTAACAAGGGTTTCCTTGCTTGCCAGAACCAAGTCAAGTAGGTTATTTCCCCTTGTAGGTTCTGTTACAAACTGCTTCAAAAAGCAATCCTGAACTACTTCTAAAAAGTCGTTAGATTCTAAATTCCTGTCATGAAATTCCAATCAATCTGACTAAAGTTAAAGTCCCTAGAATTACTACGTTATCGTGTCTTGTGGCCTTAACAATTTCCTCCCAAAGTAGTCTCCTTGTTCCCTATCTAAGTTTGGAGGACGGTAAATCACGCCTAAAATCAATTTTTCACACCCTCTGAAAATTCTATCCAGACAGACTCTGTATGTGTTAATTCAGACTTTATACCCGTTTTTATGCAACAATTTAAATGATCACGGACATAGAGTGCCACCCCACCCCCTTTCCCGATACTTCTGTCTACTTGGAACAATTTAAAACCCTGAATGTGACATTCGGCAGGCAAGTCCCGATTTTTCATATTAAACCATGTCTCAGTTATTGCAAAAACATCAATATTACCCGTACTTGCAACTAATCTCAACTCGTCCATCTTATTCCTAGCACTACGACTATTGGTGTAATATATATTTAGAGACCCTCCTTTCTCTTTACCCTTCCTGCTCATCTCTGTTTTTCCACTATACCTATTCCTGTCCTTGTCATCTAGTGTCACTAGCTTTCCACTATCCACCTTATTCTGCCTATTACTAGTTCTCCTACAACTTATAATATTACTACACTGGGACTTCTCTGTTTTCCCCCCAAAACCCATACCACTAACTATTTCTAGTTTAAAGCCCTAACAGCTCCCTCCACTGCAGTTGCCAGTGCCCCCACCCCAGACCTGGATAAGTGAACCCCATCCCTGGCATACATGTCATTTCTGCCATAGAAGAGGTCCCAGTTGTCAATGAATGTTACTGAATTTTCCTTACAGTATTTGTCCAGCCAGCAATTGACACCAATTGCCCTGGACAGCCATTCATTTCCAACTCCTCTCCTTGGCAAAATTCCACATATGACAGGGTTCCCACCCTTCTTCCTAATTAAATCTGAGGATATTACATTGTGACAAAGTGTTTTGTAGGATGGTTATATCAATAGTAAATATTGAAATTATATTATGGGAAAATAACACTGAGCATTGTTGAAAGTAGTTTAAAGTATGAGTATTTAGTTTAGGGTGAGTAGTTGGTTTTTGAGAAGAGTCTTAAATTGATGTTCAGACCAGGTTATTTTAAGAACATAAGAAAGGAGGAACACTGCAGCAGGCCTGTTGGCCCATACTAGGCAGGTCCTTCACAATCCATTCCACTAACAGAATAATTGCCCAACCTAATTTTCAATTCTACCCAAGAAATAAGCTTTGATGATTCTATTAACTCAAGTGCGAGTCCCACTCAAATCCAACCCCTCTCACTCATGTATTTATCCAACCTAAATTTAAAACTACCCAAGGTCCTTGCTTCAATAACCCTACTAGGCAGACTGTTCCACTCATCAACTACCCTATTTCCAAACCAATACTTTCCTATATCCTTTCTAAATCTAAACTTATCTAACTTGAATCCATTATTGCGGGTTCTCTCTTGGAGAGATATCCTCAAGACCTTATTTATATGGAAATAAGTGGTATAAAATACCGACACAATGGAAAAATAAACACATGAGCAGTATAATGTGATCCTTTATTGACAACGTTTCGCCCACGCAGTGGGCTTTATCGAGTCACAGACAGATCTACCTGGAAAATGAGTAACATGACTATATATAGGGTATAGTCAGGTGGAGAAAGCTGCATGTCACAGTCTTAAAAGTAGTGTGATAGTTAAAAACATTGTGTGACTTAAAGGACCTGCAGTGTACCATTCTTGAGTTCTAGGTGGGATAGCGTTGAAGAAGTTTCTTGGCAATAGGTTCAGCTATGTTGTAGAAGCCGTTGTTCTGGTTGAAGTTGTTGGATATACAGATAAGTGATGATTCTAGGATTCTTCGGTATTGCGTGTTGTCTTCTCTGGCGATGAGTCTTGCATTCTCCACCTGACTATACTCTATATATAGTCATGTTACTCATTTTCCAGGTAGATCTGTCTGTGACTCGATAAAGCCCACTGCGTGGGCGAAACGTTGTCAATAAAGGATCACATTATACTGCTTATGTGTTTATTTTTCCACCTTATTTATATCCCCTTTGTTAATACCCATTTTCCACTTGTATACCTCGATCATGTCTCCCCTCATTCTACGTCTTACAAGTGAATGTAATTTTAGGGTCTTCAATCTTTCTTCGTAAGGAAGATTTCTAATGCTATGTATTAATTTAGTCATTCTACGCTGAATGTTTTCTAACGAATTTATGTCCATTCTGTAATATGAAGACCAGAACTGAGCTGCGTAATCTAGGTGAGGCCTTACTAATGATGTATAAAGCTGTAATATAACCTCTGGACTTCTGTTGCTAACACTTCTTGATATAAATCCCAGTAATCTATTTGCCTTATTACGTACGCTTAGGCATTGCTGTCTTGGTTTAAGGTTGCTGCTTACCATCACCCCCAAGTCCTTCTCGCAATCTGTATGGCTAAGTTCTACGTTATTTAACTTATAAGTGCTTGGGTTATGGACACTCCCGAGCTTCAGTACCTTGCATTTATCTACATTGAACTGCATCTGCCACTTTTCTGACCACGAATTAAGTTTTTCTAAATCTTCCTGAAGTTCTATGACATCTATGTTTGAATCAATTATCCTACCTATCTTCGTGTCGTCGGCGAATTTGCTCATGTCACTAGAAATTTCCCCTCGTCAAGGTCATTGATATATATTATAAATAACAATGGGCCTAAGACTGATCCCTGTGGAACACCACTTGTTACAAGTCCCCATTCGGATTTAACCCCATTTATGCACACTCTCTGCTTCCTATTGGTGAGCCATGACTCGATCCATGACAGCACTTTTCCCCCAATGCCATGAGCTGCCACTTTCTTTAACAGTCTCTGGTGCGGTACTCTATCAAAAGCCTTACTAAAGTCTAAATAAACAATATCGAATTCTTTATCGTGATCAACAGCCTCAAAAGCTTTACTGAAGAAGGTTAATAAATTAGATAGGCAGGAACGGCCCCTCGTGAATCCATGCTGAGTATCATTAATCAAATTATGGTTATCTAGATGGCTTCTAATAATATCAGCTATAATTGACTCTAGTAATTTGCCTACAATTGAGGTAAGGCTTATTGGGCGGTAATTTGACGGTAGTGACTTGTCCCCTGCTTTAAAAATAGGAATTACATTAGCCATCTTCCACATATCAGACACTACACCTGTTTGAAGAGATAAATTAAAAATGTTAGATATTGGTTCACAGAGTTCCATTTTGCATTCCTTAAGAACCCTTGCAAAAAGCTCATCAGGACCCGGCGATTTATTTTGTTTCAGTCGGTCTAGTTGTTTCATAACCATTTCACTAGTGACTGTGATATTACATAATTTATGTTCTTCTGGGCCTCTGTAAAAATTAAATTCTGGGATATTATTAGTATCTTCCTGCGTGAAAACCGAGAGAAAATAATTATTAAAAATAGAGCACATATCATTCTCCTTGTCAGTAAGATGCCCAGAGTTATTTTTAAGGGGACCTATCTTATCCCTAACTTTTGTTCTATAAACCTGGAAAAACTTTTGGGTTAGTTTTGAATCCTAGCAACTTTAATTTCATTGTCCCGTTTAGCTTTTTATACCCTTTTAACGTCCCTCTTAATGTCAGTATAATGATTTATAAGATGTCCCTCACCTCTTTTTATGCGCCTATAAATTCCTTTCTTCTGCCCTAAAAGATATTTGAGCCTATTATTCATCCATTTTGGGTCATTTCTACTTGATCTAATTTCTTTATACGGGATAAATGTTCTTTGGGCAGCCTGTATAGTGTTAAGAAAACTGTCATATTGATACCTCTCTTCGTTACCCCAGTCCACAGTTGATAAGTGTTCTCTAAGTCCATTATAATCTGCTAAGCGAAAATCTGAGCCCGTTACTGAATTATCCCTACTATCATACATCCATTCAATGCTAAATTTAATTGACTTATGGTAGCTTGAACCGAGTTCCTCTGTAATTTCTAAATTATTAACAAGGGTTTCCTTGCTTGCCAGAACTAAGTCAAGTAGGTTATTTTCCCTTGTAGGTTCTGTCACAAACTGCTTCAAAAAACAATCCTGAACTACTTCTAAAAAGTCGTTAGATTCTAAATTCCCTGTCAAGAAATTCCAATCAATCTGACTAAAGTTAAAGTCCCCTAGAATTACTACATTATCGTGCCTTGTGGCCTTAACAATTTCCTCCCAAAGTAATCTCCCTTGTTCCCTATCTAAGTTTGGAGGACGGTAAATCACGCCTAAAATCAATTTTTCGCACCCCTCTGAAAATTGTATCCAGACAGACTCTGTATGTGTTATTTCAGACTTTATACCCGTTTTTATGCAACAATTTAAATGATCACGGACATAGAGTGCCACCCCACCCCCCTTCCCGATACTTCTGTCTACTTGGAACCATTTAAAACCCTGAATGTGACATTCGGCAGGCATGTCCCGATTTTTCATATTAAACCATGTTTCAGTTATTGCAAAAACATCAATATTACCTGTACTTGCAACTAATCTCAACTCGTCCATCTTATTCCTAGCACTACGACTATTGGTGTAATATACACTTAAAGACCCTCCTTTCTCTTTACCCTTCCTGCTCATTTCTGTTTTTCCCTTATACCTATTACTGTCCTTGTCACCTAGTGCCACTGGCTTTCCAATATCCACCTTATTCTGCCTATTACTAGTTCCCCTAGAATTTATAACATTACTACACTGGGACTTCACTGTTTTCCCCCCATAACCCATACCACTAACTTTTTCTAGTTTAAAGCCCTAACAGCTCCCTCCACTGCAGTTGCCAGTGCCCCCACCCCAGCCTAGATAAGTGAACCCCATCCCTGGCATACATGTCATTTCTGCCATAGAAGAGGTCCCAGTTGTCAATGAATGTTACTGCATTTTCCTTACAGTATTTGTCCAGCCAGCAATTGACACCAATTGCCCTGGACAACCATTCATTTCCAACTCCTCTCCTTGGCAAAATACCACATATGACAGGGTTCCCACCCTTCTTCCTAATTCTGTCTATTGCTGACCTATAGCTGCTAATCAGCTCCTCACTCCTACGTCTGCCAACATCGTTGCCTCCAGCACTGAGACAGATAATAGGATTGCTCCCATTACCTCTCATGATGTCGTCCAGACGGCTAACAATATCCTTCATCCCAGCCCCAGGATAACACACCCTCTGCCTCCTATTCCTATCCTTAAGACAAAATTCCCTATCCATAAACTTAATCTGACTATCCCCAACTAAAACAATGTTCTTACTTCGACTTTAGCATTTACTGGTAATGAATTCCAGATTTTGGGGCCTTTTATGTGCATAGAATTTTTACACAAGGTGATATGGACACGGGGTATATCAAAAAGTGATCTGTGTCTTGTGTTATGGTCATGGGTCCTGTTAAAGTTCATGGGGAGAATTTTGAGCGGAGGGTTTATATTTGAGTGTAGAGTTCTATGTATGTAGTAGGCACAAGAGTAAGTATGAATGTTCTTTACGGTGAGTAGTTTTAGACTTTTGAATATTGGCGGAGTATGCTGTCTAGAGTGGGAATTTGTTATCATTCTGACTGCTGCCTTTTGTTGTGTTATGAGTGGTCTAAGGTGATTTAATGTTGTTGATCCCAATGCACAAATTCCATAGGTGAGATAAGGGTAGATGAGTGAATGATATAGTGCAAGGAGAGCTGATTGAGGCACATAGTAGCGTATCTTTGATAGTATGCCTACTGTCTTTGAGATTTTCTTGGAATTTTTTTGTATGTGTGTTTGGAATTCGAGTCTACTGTCAAGGTGGATTCCAAGGAATTTTTCCTCTGTGAGTCATGTGATGGGTGAACCATTGAGCATTATGTTAAGTGGAACATTTGTAGCTCTGTTTCCAAACTGAATGAAATAGGTCTTGTCAGTATTGAGAGTAAGCTTATTAGTCGTCATCCATGTTGATATTTTCTGTAGTTCAGCATTTACAGTGTTGGCCAGTCTGACTGGGTTTGGGTGAGAGAAGACATATGTAGTGCCATCTGCAAATAATATGGGTTTGAGTAGTTGTGATGCATTCGGTACATCATTGATGTAAATGAGGAAGAGGAGTGGTCCCAGGACGCTTCCTTGTGGGACATCGATTGTAATTTGTTGTGTGGAAGAGTTAGCTCCATTTGTGTACACGTATTGGCTTCTGTTACTAAGGTATGACTTTATGTAGTTGAGTGAGTGCCCTCTTATACCATAGTGTGCTAATTTTGTGAGCAGTAAATCATGGTCAACTGTATCAAAAGCTTTACGTAAATCAATGAAGATTTCCAGTGGGACTTTTCTTCTCAAGAGCATTCTATATGAGTTCTAGCATGTGTATAACGGCATCATTAGTGCTTTTGTTAGTCCTGAATCCAAACTGACAGGGGTTGAGTATGTTGTGTGAGACGAGGTAGGAATAGATCTGCCTATGAATTAATTTTTCAAAGATTTTAGAGAGCAGAGGTAAGTTCGATATTGGTCTATAATTATTCAAGTCTGCTTGATCACCTCCTTTGTGGATCGGGGTGACCCTCGCTACTTTGAGAATTGATGGGAAGGTGGAGGATTCAATGGATTTGTTGAAGAGTGTTGCAATAATTGGTGACAGTACCTGAGAAGCTTTTTTGTACATAAAAGGTGGTAAACTGCTTATGTCTCCTGCCTTGTTTTTAAGGATGTTGATGATGAGCGAGACTTCTATTGGGTTGGTTGGAGCTAAGAATAGTGTATTAGGGTAGGTGTTAGTGAGGTAGTCTGATGGACGGGTGTTTGAGCTTGGGATCTTACTCGCTAGATTCTTTCCTATGGTGGAGAAGAAAGCATTAAGTCTGTTTGCTGTCTCAGTTTATGAGAGTAGGGGTTCACCTGATTTTGTTAATTTGATAGTTTTGTTTTTGGATATCTTTTTATTTCCTAGAATTTCAGATAGGGGTTTCCAGTTCATTTTCATATCACTTTTTATGTTATGTAATCTGTTCTCATAATATAATTTTTTTGACCTTCTTATCAGGCTGGTAAGGATTGAGGAGTAGCGTTTGGATTGGTCACTGTTTATTTGACCCCTTCTGTACTGTTTTTCATATTGGTGCTTTTTGTTAATGGATTTAAGGATGCTGGGTGTTAGCCAGGGACTGTTAAGTATCTTAGATGTGATCTGTTTAGTTTTTTTAGGGCAATGCTTGTTATAGAGGTAGTTTTTTTTTTTTTTAGAAAATTCTTAATACATTCATTAGTATCTGAATATGTTTCTATCTCATTATGCCAGTCGATGTTAATCATAGATGTTATAAAGTTATTAACAGCTGACTCGTTATGTAGTCTGAAGGTACCTTCAGTAGAGTCTTGGGGAAATTTACCTAGGTTGGTTATGAGAAAGGTAGGGTAGTGGTCTGTGGTGTTGTCCGTGATTATTCCTGATTTTAAAAGGGATATAGTGTTAGTCCAGATGTGGTCTAATAAGGAGATACTGGTCTCGGAGATTCTTGTAGGTTTTGATATTGTTGGTAGCAACAAGCAGTTGCTCATAGTGTTTGTGAATTCGGTTACCTGTGGGTCCTGGTCATGTAGGAGATTTATGTTGAAATCTCCTGTGAGCAGCAAATGATCTTTGTTCATGTGTGCATCAGTTATCAGGTTTCCTAAATTTTCACTAAAGTGGTGAATGTTTGACTGGTATTCTGTAGATGTTTATCACTGTGAGGGGTTTTTGCAGGTCTTTTGATTTAAATTTAGCTATAATATATTTTCCATGTTCATCCCTTGTGCAAGAATTATTGATACATTCAAGTTGACCCGAGTAATATATAGCTATTCCACCCCCTCGCTGGTCTGTCCTACAGTTGTGAATGGCTGTGTAACCTGGGATGGCATAGACATCTGTAGTACCAGTCTTTAGCCAGGTCTCAGTGAGTGTGATGATTGACATATTGGACTGTAGGGATTTGAGTAATGCTGTGAGGTCATCGTAATGTTTGCTTAAAGATCTAACATTGTAATTAAAGATAGTTGTGTTATTGTTGGCTCTGAGTAATATCTTTGCTTGATAATTAAAGTTGCTATTGGATTCATGTAAGTTATTTAATAAGAGGTCGTTATCAGGATCAATGCTTGTAATCATAAGATTCCGTGTGATTCTATAACTTGACTTAAGAACAATGTATTATGCTAAACTTAATAATATGATACTTGATTAATTAATCTTACTAGCTATTGGATTAACACAATTTTCAACAATAGTACTCACGAAATCGTAATGACACGACTGTAAACAAACTCTGTGACCGCGGGTTCGAACCCCACCCCAACAATAGTCACAGAGACATAGGATATTCTTACTAAACTTATTTATTTTACTAGCTAATGAAATTTACTGAACACAATAATATTGTTTGGTACCGGAAGTGATAATTTAAAGTTAATAGTCTGTAGGTAATGATAGTTAAAAGAAAAAAAATGAAAACAAAATTAATAGTTTATAAATAGTAGAATAAAATGAGTAATTATATAATACAGGGATATTGCTAACTCTTATTAAGGCACAAGTTTGACAAAATAGCTGCACTGGTTATCTGTTCTATAATAATAGTTTAGAATAGTAAGCAAGTAATGGTAAATTAAAAAAAATAAAAATAAAGAATAAAAAGCGAAAGATAAAAAGAGGGTTTGTTGTAGTTTATTGTAATACGATTATGATGATGTAATATTGTACTGGTTGTAGTACAATATTACACTGGTTGTAGTACAATGTTACACTGGTTGTAGTACAATGTTACACTGGTTGTAGTACAATATTACACTGGTTGTAGTACAATATTACACTGGTTGTAGTACAATATTACACTGGTTGTAGTACAATATTACACTGGTTGTAGTACAATATTACACTGGTTGTAGTACAATATTACACTGGTTGTAGTACAATATTACACTGGTTGTAGCACAATATTACACTGGTTGTAGTACAATGTTACACTGGTTGTAGTACAATATTACACTGGTTGTAGTACAATATTACACTGGTTGTAGTACAATGTTACACTGGTTGTAGCACAATATTACACTGGTTGTAGTACAATATTACACTGGTTGTAGTACAATATTACACTGGTTGTAGCACAATATTACACTGGTTGTAGTACAATATTACACTGGTTGTAGTACAATGTTACACTGGTTGTAGTACAATATTACACTGGTTGTAGTACAATATTACACTGGTTGTAGAACAATATTACACTGGTTGTAGTACAGTATTACACTGGTTGTAGTACAATATTACACTGGTTGTAGTACAATATTACACTGGTTGTAGTACAATATTACACTGGTTGTAGCACAATGTTACACTGGTTGTAGTACAATGTTACACTGGTTGTAGTACAATATTACACTGGTTGTAGTACAATATTACACTGGTTGTAGCACAATGTTACACTGGTTGTAGTACAAGGTTACACTGGTTGTAGTACAATATTACACTGGTTGTAGTACAATATTACACTGGTTGTAGTACAATATTACACTGGTTGTAGTACAATGTTACACTGGTTGTAGTACAAGGTTACACTGGTTGTAGTACAATATTACACTGGTTGTAGTACAAGGTTACACTGGTTGTAGTACAAGGTTACACTGGTTGTAGTACAAGGTTACACTGGTTGTAGTACAATGTTACACTGGTTGTAGTACAATATTACACTGGTTGTAGTACAATGTTACACTGGTTGTAGTACAATATTACACTGGTTGTAGTACAATGTTACACTGGTTGTAGTACAATGTTACACTGGTTGTAGTACAATATTACACTGGTTGTAGTACAATATTACACTGGTTGTAGTACAATGTTACACTGGTTGTAGTACAATATTACACTGGTTGTAGTACAATATTACACTGGTTGTAGTACAATGTTACACTGGTTGTAGTACAATGTTACACTGGTTGTAGTACAATATTACACTGGTTGTAGTACAATGTTACACTGGTTGTAGTACAATATTACACTGGTTGTAGTACAATATTACACTGGTTGTAGTACAATATTACACTGGTTGTAGTACAATGTTACACTGGTTGTAGTACAAGGTTACACTGGTTGTAGTACAATATTACACTGGTTGTAGTACAATGTTACACTGGTTGTAGTACAATATTACACTGGTTGTAGTACAATGTTACACTGGTTGTAGTACAATATTACACTGGTTGTAGTACAATATTACACTGGTTGTAGTACAATATTACACTGGTTGTAGCACAATATTACACTGGTTGTAGTACAATATTACACTGGTTGTAGCACAATGTTACACTGGTTGTAGTACAATGTTACACTGGTTGTAGTACAATATTACACTGGTTGTAGTACAATATTACACTGGTTGTAGTACAAGGTTATGGAGATGTCAGACAAGGACTTGATTTTAAATCTAAAACAAAGAAACAGGACAAGTGTTTCCTGACTCGGGTCTTAGTCCTATGACGACCTGCAGCTGGAGCTTTTGGTCATCTGACCGAGGCCTTCCGCTGGCTTACCCCTCCACCCCTTTAAAAACCAAGAAGTTTAGAAGTTGATGTTTGATACCTTGTTAGGAAGTTGAGGCGACGTTACAACCCTACATGGGAAGGGGAAGCAGAGGTGGTTAGGGGGAAGGGGGGGAAGCAAGCAAGGAGAGGAAGGGGGTGAGGAGGTTAGGGAGAGAGGGGAGGGGTGATGGGGAGAAAGAGAGGGGAGGGAGGATGGGGGAATGAGAGGAGGGGTGATGGGGGGAGGGAGTGTGTCACACTCAGGTATGTTGTGCTGGCTGGCGTAGGCGACCGTGTCAGCAACCTGACGACACCACCTGTTTGCGATGTGTGGGCGTGAGGGATGTAGGTGGGCGGGATGGATGTGAGTGGGCGTGGAAGGATGTGGGTGGGCGTGGATGTGGGTGGGCGTGAATGGATATGGGTGGGTGTAAAGGGATGTGGGTGGACGTTGACGGATGTGGGTGGACGTGGAGGGATGTGGGTGGGCGTGGAGGGATGTGGGTGGACGTGGAGGGTTGTTGGTGAACGTGGAGGGAAGCTGGTGGACGTTGACGGATATGGGTGGATGTGGAGGGATGTGGGCGAGCGTGGAAGGATATGGGTGGGTGGACCACCACACAGGTGGGCGTCGAGTGTGGTCCAGTAGAAAGATGAATCAAGTATACGAGAGGAAATTGAGGCTGATACCTGTGTTAGGGCGCGTAGAAGGATTGACGCGAGTGTGACGCAGGATGATACGCATGACAGTTTGGGCGTAGGATAATACACGTGAGAGTTTGTGCGTAGTGAGCGTGGGAAAGCGCGCACTAGAATATGGGCGTAGAAAGGTAGATGAGGGCGTGAGAGGATGAGAAATTAGTCATTGAAGTAAAAACCAAACTGACAGCCGGAAGTTAGAACTGTGTGTGTGTGTGTGTGTGTGTGTGTGTGTGTGTGTGTGTGTGTGTGTGTGACTGTGTGTGTGACTGTGTGTGTGAGTGTGTGTACTCACCTAGTTGTGGTTGCAGGGGTCGAGTCATAGCTTCTGGCCCCGCCTCTTCACTGGCCGCTACTGGGTCACTCTCCCTGCGCCATGAGCTTTATCATACCTCTTCTTAAAGCTATGTATAGAGCCTGCCTCCACTACATCGCTTCCTAAACTATTCCACTTCCCGACCACTCTGTGACTGAAGAAATACTTCCTAACATCTCTGTGATTCATCTGAGTCTTCAACTTCCAACTGTGTCCCCTTGTTGCTGTGTCCCATCTCTGGAACATTCTGTCTCTGTCCACTTTGTCAATTCCTCTCAGTATCTTATATGTTGTTATCATGTGTCCCCTATCTCTCCTTTCCTCCAGTGTCGTCAGGTCGATTTCCCTTAACCTCTCCTCGTAGGACATACCCCTTAGCTCTGGGACTAGTCTTGTTGCAAACCTTTGCACTTTCTCGAGCTTCTTCACGTGCGTAGCTAGGTGTGGGTTCCAAACTGGTGCTGCATACTCCAGTATGGGCCTAACGTACACAGTGTACAGGGTCCTGAACGATTCTTTATTAAGATGTCGGAATGCTGTTCTTAGGTTTGCCAGGCGCCCGTATGCTGCAGCAGTTATTTGGTTGATGTGCGCCTCAGGAGATGTGCTCGGTGTTATACTCACCCCAAGATCCTTTTCCTCGAGTGAGATTTGTAAGCTCACCTAATTTTGGTTGCAGGGGTCGATTCATAGCTCCTGGCCCCGCCTCTTCACTGGTCGCTACTAGGTCCACTCTCTCCCTGCTCCATGAGCTTTATCATACCTCTTCTTAAAGCTATGTATGGATCCTGCCTCCACTACATCACTCTCCAGTCTCTTCCACTTCCTTAGAACTCAATGGCTGAAGAAATACTTCCTAACATCCCTGTGACTCATCTGAATCTTCAGTTTCCAATTGTGACCCCTTGTTGCTGTGTCCCATCTCTGGAACATCCTGTCTGTGTCCACCTTGTCGATTCATCTCCTGTGTAAGACAGTCCCAGTCCTGCTGTAAGCCATGTCCCGTGTAAGACAATACCAGTCCTGCTGGAAGCCATATCTTGTATAAGAAAATGAACGTTGTACTGGAAAGCACATCCTGTGTAAGCAAAGGTCATTGCTGTTGTAAATCATCCCCTGCGTAAGAAAGCACCAGTCCTGTGTGAGAAAACTTCAGACCTTCTGGGAGTTATATCCTGGAATGTCGGTCTATAAAAAAAAGTGAGACCAGCTGACAGTATTGAAGTGCCGGGCAAAAAGTTGCTGCCAATTGTGTTGCATCTAATATTGTTAATGAAAACAAAACCTTTCACTGATCCTGTTGCGCCAGTGTTGCAGACTCCACACACCTGTGAGTGTCACTGATCCTGTTGTGCCAGTGTTGCAGACTCCACACACCTGTGAGTTTCTTTTCCTTTCTAACCAATTTTTAAGACATATTTAAACAAATATATTATTATTGTTATTATTAATATAAGGATTATTATTGTTGTTGTTGTTATTGTGTTAATAATAATAATAATAATAATAATAATAATAATAATAATAATAATAATTATTATTATTATTATTATTATTATTATTATTATTATTATTGTTATTGTTATTGTTATTGTTATTATTATTATTATTATTATTATTATTATTATTATTATTATTATTAATACTATTGTTATTATTATTATTATTATTATTATTATTATTATTATTATTATTATTATTATTATTATTATTATTTTTAAGGAGAAAGCAGTAAACCCGCATTGGCCACACAGCGCATGGGGAATGGGACTCAATCAGACTCGACCCATGGAATGGCAGGACAGCTTCAATTCGGTGGATCAGGAGCCCCCTCACTGGCATCAAGTAACCTCCCTGAAGAAGACAGTTAAACACTGTTCCCAGGGCAGTTAGTTCTCAGTTCTGGATAAAAGTGAACACCATCCTGTGGTTGTCGATTTGTTTTCTTCCTCCAAGGTTTCCGTTTATACCTTTAGAACGCCTCATTCGATCGGTTTCAAATTTTTCAACACTGTGATCTATAACTCGTGAAAGGTTCATGCAACGATTGACATGAGCAGACACATTATTGTTAACATTATATTGCAACATACGATAGTGGCTTCCATAAGATAAGGTGAGACTCATTACCTTCATCCCTTCAACACTGCAAGAATGTTTGTAGTGTTAGTGTATGTATTGTATTGTTAATGTTTGTACTGTATTGTTAATGTATGTATTGTATTGTTAATGTTTGTACTGTATTGTTAATGTATGTATTGTATTGTTAATGTTTGTACTGTATTGTTAATGTATGTATTGTATTGTTAATGTTTGTACTGTATTGTTAATGTATGTATTGTATTGTTAATGTTTGTACTGTATTGTTAATGTATGTATTGTATTGTTAATGTTTGTACTGTATTGTTAATGTATGTATTGTATTGTTAATGTTTGTACTGTAGTGTTAATGTATGTATTGTATTGTTAATGTTTGTACTGTATTGTTAATGTATGTATTGTATTGTTAATGTTTGTACTGTATTGTTAATGTATGTATTGTATTGTTAATGTTTGTACTGTATTGCTAATGTATGTATTGTATTGTTAATGTTTGTACTGTATTGTTAATGTATGTATTGTATTGTTAATGTTTGTACTGTATTGTTAATGTATGTATTGTATTGTTAATGTTTGTACTGTATTGTTAATGTATGTATTGTATTGTTAATGTTTGTACTGTATTGTTAATGTATGTATTGTATTGTTAATGTTTGTACTGTATTGTTAATGTATGTATTGTATTGTTAATGTTTGTATTGTATTGTTAATGTATGTATTGTATTGTTAATGTTTGTACTGTATTGTTAATGTATGTATTGTATTGTTAATGTATGTATTGTATTGTTAATGTATGTATTGTATTGTTAATGTTTGTACTGTATTGTTAATGTTTGTATTGTATTGTTAATGTTTGTATTGTATTGTTAATGTATGTATTGTATTGTTAATGTTTGTACTGTATTGTTAATGTATGTATTGTATTGTTAATGTATGTATTGTATTGTTAATGTATGTATTGTATTGTTAATGTTTGTACTGTATTGTTAATGTTTGTATTGTATTGTTAATGTTTGTATTGTATTGTTAATGTTTGTACTGTATTGTTAATGTATGTATTGTATTGTTAATGTTTGTATTGTATTGTTAATGTATGTATTGTATTGTTAATGTTTGTACTGTATTGTTAATGTTTGTATTGTATTGTTAATGTTTGTATTGTATTGTTAATGTATGTATTGTATTGTTAATGTTTGTACTGTATTGTTAATGTATGTATTGTATTGTTAATGTTTGTATTGTATTGTTAATGTATGTATTGTATTGTTAATGTTTGTACTGTATTGTTAATGTTTGTATTGTATTGTTAATGTTTGTATTGTATTGTTAATGTATGTATTGTATTGTTAATGTTTGTACTGTATTGTTAATGTATGTATTGTATTGTTAATGTTTGTATTGTATTGTTAATGTATGTATTGTATTGTTAATGCTTGTACTGTATTGATAATGTATGTATTGTATTGTTAATGTTTGTATTGTATTGTTAATGTTTGTATTGTATTGTTAATGTATGTATTGTATTGTTAATGCTTGTACTGTATTGTTAATGTATGTATTGTATTGTTAATGCTTGTACTGTATTGTTAATGTTTGTATTGTATTGTTAATGTATGTATTGTATTGTTAATGTTTGTATTGTATTGTTAATGTATGTATTGTATTGTTAATGTTTGTATTGTATTGTTAATGTATGTATTGTATTGTTAATGCTTGTACTGTATTGTTAATGTTTGTATTGTATTGTTAATGCTTGTACTGTATTGTTAATGTTTGTATTGTATTGTTAATGTTTGTATTGTATTGTTAATGTTTGTATTGTATTGTTATTGTTTGTATTGTATTGTTAATGTTTGTACTATATTGTTAACGTTTGTATTGTATTGTATTGTTAATGTTTGTACTGTATTGTTAATGTTTGTATTGTATTGTTAATGTTTGTACTATACTTTTTATGTTTGTATTGTATTGTATTGTTAATGTTTGTATTGTATTGTTAATGTTTGTATTGTATTGGTAATGTTTGTATTGTATTGTTAATGTTTGTATTGTATTGTTAATGTTTGTATTGTATTGTTAATGGAGTAAGTAGGTAGAAATGTACATAGCGCCTGTAGAATGGGCAGCATTCAAATTCGGTTCCTTGGATCACGAGCCCCTCACTAACACCCTGAAACGATCTTCATGATTTGCACTTGGTGGGGTTGAACTCCAGGAGCCAGTTGCTGGACCAGGCTTGCAGGTTGTCTATATCCCTCTGTAGTCCTGCCTTGTCCTCCTCCGACTGACTTCTCCTCATTAACATCACATCGTCTGCAAACAGGGACACTTCTGAGTCTATTCCTTCCGTCTTGTCGTTCACATATACCAGAAACAGCACCGGACCTAGGACTGACCTCTGTGGAACCCCGCTCGTCACAGGTGCCCACTCTGACACCTCATCATGTACCATGATTCGCTGATGCCTTCTCGTCAGGTATACTCTGATCCACTGCAGTGCCTTCCCTGTTATACCTGCCTGGTCCTTTAGCTTTTGCACTAGTTTCTTCTGTGGAACAACTGTGTCAAAAGCCTTCTTACAGTCCAAGAAAACGCAATCTATCCACCCCTCTCTCTCTTGTCTTACTGCTGTCACCTTGTCATAAAACTCTAGTAGGTCTGTGACACAGGATTTCCCGTCATTGAATCTGTACTGGTTGTCGTTTATAAGCTCATACCTTTCTAGATGGTCCACCACTCTTCTCCTGATAATCTTCTCCATGACTTTGCATACAATACATGTCAGTGACACTGGTCGGTAGTTTAATGCTTGTGTGTCTCCTTTTTAAAAAACTGGGACCACATTTGCTGATTTCCATACCTCAGGTAGTCGCCCTGTTTCAATAGATGTGTTGAAGATTGTTATTAGTGGTACACAAAGCGCCTCTGCTCTCTCTCTCAGGACCCATGGAGAGATGTTATCCGGCCCCATCGCCTTTGAGATATCTAGTTCACTTAGTAGCCTCTTCACCTCCTTCTCGGTTGTATGTATCGTGTCCAGCACTAGTTGGTGTATCCCACCTCTCCGTCTTTCTGGAGTCCTTTCTTTCTCCACTGTGAATACTTCTTAGAATCTCATGTTGAGCTCCTCACTTACTTCAAGGTCGTTTCTTGTAAACTCCCCTCCTTTCTTTCTCATCCTGATTACCTGTTTTTTTACTGTTGTTTTCTTCCTGGTGTGACTGTACAACAGCTTCGGGTCAGACTTGGCTTTCGCTGCTATGTCGTTTTCATATTGTCGTTGGGCCTCCCCACTTACCTGTGCATATTCATTTCTTCTTGTTCGACCACTCTCATTATTCCTCTTTGTTCTTTGCCTTCTATACTTCTTCCATTCTATAGTTCACTTGGTTTTAGCCTCTCTACACCTTTGGGTGAACCAAAGGCTCGTTCTGGTCTTCTCATTATGTCTGTTGCCCTTAGGTACAAAAGTCTCCTCTGCTTCCTTGCATATTGTTGTACTATATTCCATCATCTCATTTACTGATTTCCCTGCAAGTTCTCTGTCCCACTGAACCTCCTGCAGGAAATTCCTCATGCCTGTGTAGTCCCCTCTCTAGTAATTTGGCTTCATTCATCCTGCCCTTCCTGCCTCTCTCTCCACTTATAACTCTACTATGTATTCGAAGCTTAGAACCATGTGATCACTAGCTCCGAGGTCCCTTTCAAATGTGATGTCCTCAACATCTGCACTACTCAAAGTGAATATTAGATCCAGTCTAGCTGGTTCATCCTCTCCTCTCTCTTGGTCATATTCTTAACGTGTTGATGCATGTGGTTTTCCAGTACCACCTCCATGTTTCTGGGCCCCCATGTGGCCCTTCTGGCCACTTCAGCCAGTGTGTCAACCATCTCTCTGTTACTCTCATCATATTATTGTCTTGGCCTCTTGCTATTCTGTGTTGGGTTATACATCACTGTAATCACCACCTTGGGACCTCCAGTCTGAAGTGTTCCTATTATGTAGTCCTTTGCTTTTCCTCTGTCTAATCTCTCCAACTCCTCAAAATCCCATTGGTTTTTGACGAGCGGTGCCTTTCCCCTGTTCCAATTGTCTTTTCTCAGGATCTGATATCCAGTTGGAAATATGACATCTGTTATCATTCCTGAGAGCTTGGTTTCTGTGAGGGCTATGATGTCTCTGTGATTCTTTCGTGCCACCCCTCCCACTTATTCGTTATTCAATCAGCAATGGTGTACCATTCCTTCAGTTTCCTCTTCAACACTATATTCTGGGGGGGTTGTGGGGGTGGGTGGTAGGAGACTGGCAGGGTGCTATGGGATTCTACTGCGTATTGTGGGGGAGGGGCTGTGAGTGTGGTGTGTGGTTTGTGTTGGGATAGTGTGTTTGGCTGTGGGGTTCTGTGGGTGGTTCTGATGGTGTTTTCACACTCTGCTCCACTTGACTCTGGTTGTTCTCTACTGACTCTAGCCTTGTCTCTTTTTCTTGCCCCTTTCATCTTTGTGTTCTCTCTCCCAGCTGTTGTTGTTCTGTCCTCGTTCTGCTATGGTCTAGGAACACCCTCCAGTATGTTGTTGATTTCCTTACCCGTAGTTTCTCTTGAAGGATTCTGTCCCACACCATTTCTGTCTTGAAAATCAGTTTGACTGGCCAATTTCTCTCCTTCAAGTTCCCCCCTATTCTCTGAAAATTTATTAGCTCAGACATGTCCTCCTCTCCTGTTTGTTTGATGATATTTTCAATCTCTTGTCTCTCTTTCTCCCATCTTTCATCATACATCATCCCTTCTCACTCCTAAAGCCCTTGGATTGACATCTCCCTCTCCTCCTCCCATTGCTTTTCCCTCCTCATCTCTGGGTCTCATTTATACATAGCCATCACCTCCTTTATTATTTTCTGTAACTCCTGGTAGCCTTGTTGCACCTCTGCATGGGGCCTGTCTACTCTGCCTGCACCCCCT
Organism: Cherax destructor; assembly: GCA_009830355.1. Taxonomy (NCBI): domain Eukaryota; kingdom Metazoa; phylum Arthropoda; class Malacostraca; order Decapoda; family Parastacidae; genus Cherax; species Cherax destructor. Next base: position 20,120 of record WNWK01011751.1, on the reverse strand, counting down.
GTCACATATTGCTGTCCCTGTACCCAACAGCATGACCTCTTCATTCTTTGACCTTTTGTGGTGGTCTCTTAGGGCCTCAATGTAAGTTTTGTCTCTTTTCTTTCCATCAGACCCCTCATTTAATATTGGGGTACCTGCTCCAGATGTTATGGCCCCTCTGGTTGTTGGCCCTGTATCTCTTCAGCATATTTACTTCATCTGCAGCTTCAGCTTGCGACTCCCACTTCTTCTTCTCTGCCTCCATCCTCTTCTCTATTCTTGCAGTAAGTTCACCTAGTTTTCTTTCCCACGCTTGGTCCATCCTTTCCCATACCTCTTCCATCTACTCTTCTTTCCCAGGCACATCTTCCTCTTGTCCTCTGAGTTTCCGACTCAAGGAGGTGTGTGTGTGTGAGGGAGAGACAGATAGGGAAAGAGAAAGAGTGAGAGAGAAGAGAAGAGTAAATGAGGTGTGTGTGTGAGTGTGAGGGAAAGAGAGAGGGAGAGAGAGAGAGAGGGAGGGAGGGAGAAAGAGAAAGAGAGAGAGGAATAAAGAGGGAGGGAGAAAGAGAGTGAGAGGAGAAAAGAAGGCGAGAGAGAGTGAGAGATGGGAAGAGAGGGAGAAAAGAGGGAGAGGGTGAGGTAAGGGGAAGGAAGGTGAGAGGGAGAAGAGAGGGAGTGGGTGAGGTAGAGGCATTGGGTGTGGGAGGGGGAGGCAGAGGGTGTGGAAGGAGAGAGAGGGAGGGTGGGTTTGAGGGTTTTATTAGGGGTGCTGGGGGATTTCTGGGGAAGTCAATTTTCATATGGTGTGAAGTGTTTGTGTGCATGTGTGTGTACTCACCTAATTGTGGTTGCATGGGTCGAGACTAGCTCTTGGCCCCGAGATGATGATGATGATGATGATGTGTGTGTGTGTGTACTCACCTAGTTGTACTCACCTAGTTGTGGTTGCAGGGGTCGATTCACAGCTCCTGGCCCCGCCTCTTCACTGGCCACTACTCGGTCACTCTGTGTGTGTGTGTACTCACCTATTTGTACTCACCTATTTGTGGTTGCAGGGGTCGAGTCATAGCTCATGGCCCCGCCTCTTCACTGATTGCTACTAGGTCCTCTCTCTCCTTGCTCCATGAGCTTTATCAAACCTCGTCTTAAAACTATGTATGGTTCCTGCCTCCACTATGTCGCTTTCTAGACTATTCCACTTCCTGACAACTCTATGACTGAAGAAATACTTCCTAACTACCCCTTTGACTCATAGGAGTCTTCAGCTTCCAACTGTGACCCCTTCTTTCTGTGTCCCCTCTCTGGAACATCTTGTCTCTGTCCACCTTATCTATTCCTCGCAGTATTTTATATGTCGTTATCATGTCTCCCCTAACCCTCCTGTCCTCTAGTGTCGTCAGGCCGATTTCCCTTAACCTTTCTTCGTAGGACAATCCCCTTAGCTCTGGGACTAGTCTTGTTGCAAACCTTTGCACGTTCTCTAATTTCTTGACGTGCTTGACCAGGTGTGGGTTCCAAACTGGTGCTGCATACTCCAGTATGGGCCTGACGTATATGGTATACAGAGTCTTGAACGATTCCTTAGTGAGGTATTGGAAAGCTATTCTTAGGTTTGCCAGCCGCCTGTATGCTGCAGCAGTTATCTGATTGATGTGTGCCTCAGGAGATGTGCTTGGTATTATACTCACCCCAAGATCTTTTTCCTTGAGTGAGGTTTGCAGTGTTTGGCCACCTAGACTATACTCTGTCTGCGGTCTTCTTTGCCCTTACCCGATCTTCATGACTTTACATTTGGCAGGGTTAAATTCAAGGAGCCAGTTACTGGACCAGGCTTGTAGCCTGTCCAGGTCTCTTTGTAGTCCTGCCTGATCCTCGACTGATTTAATTCTTATTAACGTCACATCATCTGCAAACAGGGACACTTCTGAGTCTGTCCCTTCCGTTATGTCATTCACATATACCTAAAAGAGCACAGGTCCTAGGACTGACCCCTGTGGAACCCCACTCGTCACAGGTGCCCACTCTGACACCTCGTCACGTACCATGACTCGTTGTTGCCTCCCTGTCAGATATTCTCTGATCCATTGCAGTGCCTTTCCTGTTACGTGTGCCTGATCCTCTAGCTTTTGCCTTAACCTCTTGTGAGGAACTGTGTCGAACGCCTTCTTGCAGTCCAAGAAAATGCAGTCTATCCACCCCTCTCTCTCGTGTCTTACTTCTGTTACCTTGTCATAAAACTCCAGTAGGTTTGTGACACAGGATTTTCCTTCCCTGAAACCGTGCTGGTTGTCGTTTATAAGCTTGTGTCTTTCTATGTGCTCCACCACTCTCCTCCTGATGATCTTCTCCATGACTTTGCATACTATACACGTCAGTGACACAGGTCTGTAGTTTAATGCCTCGTGACTGTCTCCTTTCTTAAAAATTGGGACTACATTTGCCATCTTCCACACCTCAGGTAGTTGCCCAGTTTCAATGGATGTGTTGAAGATTTGTGTTAGTGGCACACTCAACATCTCTGCTCCCTCTCTAAGGACCCACGGAGAAATGTTGTCAGGTCGAGGAGAGCGAAGTCAACACACATATAGATCTTCCCAGAGGTAACACTGCCACTACAGTTGTATCCATCTTCCAGAAAGTTAAGACTGACGTGGCAGTATTGTCATCCAAAAACATTAAGGACATCACTAAACTCGGCGTCTGCAATACATCACTAAACTCGGCGTCTGCAATACATCACTAAACTCGGCGTCTGCAATACATCAATTAAACTCTAGTAGCAGGACCCTCCCGGAGCACCGTACAACACGATCACGTGCTCTAGTAGCAGGACCCTCCCGGAGCACCGTACAACACGATCACGTGCTCTAGTAGCAGGACCCTCCGGAGCACCGTACAACACGATCACGTGCTCTAGTAGCAGGACCCTCCCGGAGCACCGTACAACACGATCACGTGCTCTAGTAGCAGGACCCTCCCGGAGCACCGTACAACACGATCACGTGCTCTAGTAGCAGGACCCTCCCGGAGCACCGTACAACACGATCACGTGCTCTAGTAGCAGGACCCTCCCGGAGCACCGTACAACACGATCACGTGCTCTAGTAGCAGGACCCTCCCGGAGCACCGAGTCTGCAATACATCACTAAACTCGGCGTCTGCAATACATCACTAAACTCGGCGTCTGCAATACATCAAACAAAATAATCGGAGTATACACTCTTTCTGATGATGATCGTACCAAATTCTACACACGGGCGACAACCCGTGATCTTAATACCCGATTCCTAGTAGCTAAATATGCACGTAGAACACACAAAACTAACACTAAATACATAGTATATGGTGACAAGGTGGCACACCTCAAGGTCAGAGACAAAACCCAACTCATGTTATATGAGAGCAAAGGAAAATCAAGGTGCTAAGCCTCTCTTGCATGTTCTACCTCACCAGCCCTTATCTGACCTCACACTCACCTATATTCTCCTACATCACCAGTCCACACATGACCTCACACTCACCTATATTCTCCTACATCACCAGTCCACACATGACCTCACAATCACCTATATTCTCCTACATCACCAGTCCACACATGACCTCACACTCACCTATATTCTCCTACATCACCAGTCCACACATGACCACACACTCACCTATATTCTCCTACATCACCAGTCCACACATGACCTCACACTCACCTATATTCTCCTACATCACCAGTCCACACATGACCTCACACTCACCTATATTCTCCTACATCACCAGTCCACACATGACCTCACACTCACCTATATTCTCCTACATCACCAGTCCACACATGACCTCACACTCACCTATATTCTCCTACATCACCAGTCCACACATGACCTCACACTCACCTATATTCTCCTACATCACCAGTCCACACATGACCTCACACTCACCTATATTCTCCTACATCACCAGTCCACACATGACCACACACTCATTCATACGTATATTTACCTTCCTAATCAGTCCTTACCTGGCCACACCCACATACCAGAAGTTCCAAGTCCTCACTCACCTCAAATCCGACTTCCCAGACAACTTACATGCGGAGCACTTAACAAATTTTCTGTAAAATATACTACAACTCACCCAGCACAACGTTGTATTCAAAACTTATGCTGTTTTATGTGTCATTCTGCACAGGTCACACTGAAGGTCAAGAGAGGACACAGTTCAGGTCACACTGCTGTTCAAGACAAGACAGCACAGCACACTTCATGCTGCAAGTTAAGATGATCTTGCTCATGTCTTCATTACAAACTCCCTAGAAAATTCCATCTTTCATGAAGTTGGAAAAGAAAACTGAGCTTTTTCTGCCTAGGAAGTCTGGGTTTGGCCCCGCAGCTGCCACCTCAATTTTATCTAAGAAGTTTGAGCAAATTTTTGTTGGAACTTATGATTTTTCTGGAGATGAAGAATTTCTTCCAGGAAGTTGTCAACATCATCGCTCCTTATTTTTGAAACTTCCAAATTAAAGTGAGTTCTCGTGCAGCTGTGCTTGTCAAGATTAACATTTTGGGGCAGGTGCTGACTTATCTTTGCTTGGAAATATGCAGAATATCCATTAAACAGTTCCAAGTCTATATGGCAAGTCTGCAATAATTTGCAACTAACCAGCTATTTAAAAAGGGAACTTTAGAGGACGTTTGAAAAGTTTTAGTGGACCATTATTAGTCCAGGAAGAACAAAAACGTCGTGTAAACGTTTCTCTTCAGATTGTGACTTAGTAGTGAATTTTTCTGGAAAAAACTAATACATATTTTAATATATAAATCTACAATTTCAACTTTTTAAATCTTTGCCGAAGGGATAATTTCATCCTCAGCTGAGATATATTTCTGGTAATATCAAAAATAAGTTTGCTTCTATGATAGTGTTTTGTTAGTCAGGAAACAAAAATGTGATTAAGCAACCACTAACTTGCCAATACGTTGCTAAGCCTCCGCTGATTTATTGGTGTTAGGCTTTAATCTGATTCAGTACAATGTATCCTAGAAAGAAAAAATGTCTGGATTCATTCTCAGTCAGCCAACAAATTATTTTCTTTCATTAAAAATTAAATTCGGAGAAGATGTTGACAAGGAAGCAAATTGACGTCTGAGATACATAACAAGAAGCAGTGGAGAACTCAATGGCTTCTCCTCGTTGAAGCTTGATATAAGATCGCGCCCTTCAAATCAGAGTCTCCGGAAGAGGCGAAGAATGACGACAGCATCCGCGGTGTTCTCTCTATTTCTACATTCTATTCACCTTGAAACGAGACACCACGATGCTGTGAAAGAACAAAATATTACGCACAGGGATTCAATCTACAAGATGCAGTCGCTCTCAGTAACCCATCAGTGACACACATCTCCTTAATTAGGAAGTCACCATCCCATTATAGCTCCTAAATATTATATTTTAGTACTATGTTATGCCAGTGCCGGTCATATTATTAAGTACAGTGTTCTAGTGTTCCATTAACTTCCTCCTTATCTGATCGGCTCCAAATTTTCAACCCTGGTCAACTACAGGTGAATCCAATTTCAAATGAGTATATTTCACTATCGTTTCCATCTTTTTGAAACACCCTGTATTAATAGGGAAAGATTCATGGAACATTTGAAATCACTGATGCATCTGTTCAAATTTATGTAGAACATTCCGCAACAAGGGGGTGGCACAGCTATATATACCACACACCAGCTTGAATGTGTCAACAATACTTGCACAAGAGATGAACGTGGAGAATATATAATAGCTAAGTTTAAATCAAAATACCTACAAAAACCTCTCACAGTGATAAACATCTATGGATTACCACAGTCAAATATTAACCAATTTAGTGAAAAATTAGGAAGTATGATTACTGATGGACACATGAACAAAGACCACTTAATACTAACAGGAGACTTCAATATAAACCTCCTACAAGATCAGGACCCACAAGTAACTGAATTCACAAACACTATGAGCAACTGCTTGCTCCTACCAACGGTAACAAAACCTACAAGAATCTCTGAGACTAGTGCCTCCCTATTAGACCACATCTGGACTAACACCATATCCCCTCTAAAATCAGGCATACTCACAGACAATACCACAGACCACTACCCTACTTTTCGAATAACCAACCTAGGTAAATTACCCCAAGAGACTACTAAAGTTACCTTCAGACTACATAATGAGATAGCTATTAATAACTTCATAACAGCTATGACAAACATCGACTGGCAAACCTAGCTAGAAATCTATACAGATACTGACATATGTATTGATAATTTTCTAAAAAAGACCCAATATCTCTATAACAAGCATTGCCCTAAAGAAACTAAACAGATCACAGCTAAGAGACTAAACAATTCCTGGCTAACACCCAGCATTCTCAAATCCATTAACAGAAAACACCTATATAAAAAACAGTACAGAATGGGTCGAATAACGAGAGACCAAACAAAACGTTACTCATCAAACCTAACCAGCCTGATAAGAAGGTCAAAAAATTGTATTATGAGAACAGCTTACATAACTTAAAAGGTGATATGAAAAGACCTGGAAATCCCTATCTGATTTTTTTTATTAACACATAGTCCGTTTCCCACCAAGGCAGGGTGGCCCGACAAAAAAAAACTTTCATCATCATTCACTCCATCACTGTCTTGCCAGAGGGGTGCTTCACACTACAGATTCAAAACTGCAGCATTAACACCCTCCTTCACAGTGCCGGCACTGCACTTCCCATCTCTAGGACTCAAGTCTGGCCTGCCGGTTTCCCTGAAACCCTTCATAAATGTTACCTTGCTTACACTCCAACTGCACGTCAAGTCCTAAAAAACATTTGTCTCCATTCGCTCCTATCTAACACTCACACACGCTTGCTGGAAGTCCAAGTCCCATGCACACAAAACCTCCTTTACCCCCTCCCTCCAACCTTTTCTAGGCCGACCCTACCCCACCTTCCCTCCACTACAGATTTATACACTCCGAAGTCATTCTATTTTGTTCCATCCTGTCTATATGTCCAAACCATCTCAATAACCCTCCTCAGCCCTCTGGATAATAGTTTTTGTAATCCCACATCTCCTCCTAATCTCCAAACTACGGATTCCCTGCATTATATTCACACCACACATTGCCCTCAGACATGACATCTCCACTGCCTCCAGCCTTCTCCTTGTTGCAACATTCACAACCCATGTCTCACACCCATACAAGAGAGCTGGTATAACTATACTCTCATACATTCCCCTCTTTGCTTTCATGGATAAAGTTCTCTGTCTCCACAAGCTCCTCAGTGCACCACTCACCTTTTTCCCCTCGTTAATTCTATGATTCACCTCATCCTTCATAAACCCATCTGCTGACACATCCCTCCCAAATATCTGCACACATTCACCTCCTCCATACTCTCTCCTCCAATCTGATATCCAATCTTCTGTTATCTAATTCTTTTGTTATCCTCATCACCTTACTCTTTCCTATATTCACTTTCAATTTCCTTCTTTTACATACCCTACCAAGCTCATCCACCAACCTCTGCAACTTCTCTTCAGAATCCCCCAAAAGCACAGTGTCATCAGCAAAAAGCAACTGTGACAACTCCCACTTTGTGTTAGATTCTTTATCTTTTAACCCCACACCTCTTGCCATCACTTCTCTTACAACTCCATCTATAAATATATTGAACAACCATGGTGACATCACCAATCCCTGTCTAAGGCCTTCTTCTACTGGGAAATAATCTCCCTCTCGCCTACATACTCTAACCTGAGCCTCACTATCCTCGTAAAACCTTTTCACCGCTTTCAATAACCTACCTCCTATTCCATACATTTGCAACATCTGCCCCTCTATCTACCCTATCATATGCCTTTTCAAATCCATAAATGCCACAAACACCTCTTTACCCTTATCTTAATACTATTCACATATATGTTTCACACTTGGTATACACCCACTACCCTTCCTAAAACCTCCTTGTTCATCTGCTATTCTGCTCTCTGTCTTGCTCTTAATTCTTTCAATAATAACTAAACCATATACTTTACCAGGTATACTCAACAGACTTATTCCCCTATAATTTTACACTCTCTTTTGTCCCCTTGCCTTTATGCAAAGGAACTATGCATGATCTCTGCCAGTCCCTAGGTACCTTACCCTCTTCCATACTGTTATGCAGGTTTCTGCATGACATTTAAATATACGTAATATATAGCTATTGGAGAAGTGTGCCATAAATTTCAGGTAATTAGGAAAAACAGTAATAATAATGTATAACCTTTAGATAAATGTAAATTATAATTTTAGAAATATGCTGTCCTTTTGGGGAATACTGTAAAGTAAGTTTAAGTGGTGAAATAGAGAAATCCAGCTAGGGAGTTATTTGCCAAATGTTTGTGGTGAGGGTGTAGGCGTCGCGTGGGTTACACAGGTGCGCGGCATGGATAGCGGCTGGCGAGACGGAGCCTGTGTTCAGCTAAGTTTGTGATGTTGTATTCCCTTTTGTGTAGCTAACTCAAGCCATAGGCTCTTTTAATGGTGTACAGTACACACCCTGGGCTCGGACATGGTCGGGGCCCTAAGGGACAGTGTGAACTGAAGAAATAGGAGGAGATGTGTTCGGGAGGACGGAGTGGTGGCTTGGCTGACCGCTTAGTGTATTGTTTTTTTTTTTTAAGTGACCACCCGGCCGCCTTCTCCGTCCTGTACTGTTTTTGAGGGGTTTGGCTAATTGATTTGTGAAGAGGCGTGTTTGGACTGTATATAGTTTAATATAAGTAAATAAATGTATATTTTCTTACCTAGGAATTTTTGTGTGGAACCTTCTGATACCCTAACCCAGTGGAGCACTAAACCACACGGGTAACACCGTAGCTTTGTTTATGGGGATAGACCTGGAAGGCCTAGTTTTACAGGGGTTTTTGTAACTTTTACCCTTTGCCCTTAGACAAGGCATTAGGCCTCAGGGAAACCCCAATTTCTGCTAACATGGGGCCTGTATATGGGAGAATTATCAAATTTTGTGGTAATTCAAGTTTGCAACCTGGAAAGTTAATAATCATACTTTATTGGGTTGGTTAGAGGAAGGATTCACTAGAAAATACCTACACTAAAATGTGGCCTTACTTTTGGGGTGTAGTACTCAGGTTACTGCTTGTTTTGTGTGAAATAGGTCTAATTTTTTTGTTATTAGTGCCCATAATTTTTCTGGGACCTAATTTACTTTGCAAGTGCTCTATTGCTTACTTTTATTGTTATTAATACCTCTTGTTATTAATACCAGTATTTTTGGGGAACAATTGCCTTTGCAGGTGCAATACCCCAGATTTTATTTGTTTTGTGTGCAATAGTGCTGATTTTATTGTTATTACCAGTATTTTTGGGGGTACAATTTGCCTTTTGCAGGTGCAATAACCCCAGATTTTATTTGTTTTGTTGGCAGTATTGCTGATTTTTCAAGGTGTTATTAATACATATTTTTGTTGAATAATTTACACTTGCAGGTCAATATTGCTGATTTTAAGGGTGTTAATAATACAAATGTTGGTGCATAATTTACCTTTGCAGGTGCAATATGGTTGGTTTTCTTGTTATTAATACCTAATTTTTTTTTGGAGTTATTTTTCCTTGGCAGGTGAAATAGCTCTATTTTTTCTGCCAGATTTTGTGTGCTATCCTGTTTCATTTTTGGGGAGTTCCAGGATAATTACTCCTTGTGTTTCTTATAATAATTTTGTGTTGGTGCTTTACTGTGTGATTTATTATTTTATATAAGTGTTGTGGATAGAAAGAGTTGTGCTATATTTTCCCAAAATGTCTCACAGTGGTGACCTTGCTGGGTTGTTTGGGGTGATGGAGGAAACCCTGGGTTAGGGTTCCACTGGTAGGGACCTGGATAAGGAAGCAGAACTTATGAGGTTGAAATTGGACATAATTGAGCAACAAAAGACTTGTTAAGGATTGAACGTACAAAGATCCAAGAACTACAAGACCTAGAAAGGTTAAAGCAAACCACCAACAGGTGTGTAAATGCGTTTCATTTGACACAGCCATCAAATTTGTGCCAAGTTCCTCGAGAAAGACCCAGACCAGTTTTTCTCTTATTTGAAAGTAGGCCAAATCCCAAGATTGGCCGGAAAAGGAATGGGCTACATTGGCACGTACACAATTAGTTGGTAAAGGCTTACAGGCAGTTAGTTCTTAGAGGGACCAGACTTTGCTTTATTATAAGAAGCTGAAGGAGGTAGTTTTATTGTCTTATCAGATTTTGCCAGAAAGGTATCGGCAGAAGTTTAGAGGGCTTAAATTTCAAGCAGGGCAGTCTCTCTTAGATTATGGTAAGGAGAAGATGTCACTTTTAGACAGGTGGTGGCGCTCCAAAGATGTGGGTGACAGTTATGAGAGAGTGTACCCTTTAAATTTTGCTAGAGGATCTTTTAAAGAATGCCCTCCTGACCTTAAGGCTTATCTTGAGGAGAAGGATCCGGATGATTTTAAATATGCTTTAGAGCTAGGTGATAGATTTTTAGCTAACCAAAAATTTGGTAGTAATTATCACCCACCACCTACTAATAATGGTAAGTTTTCCACCTACCAGTAGGGGTAGGAAATTTCAGAAGTTTAAGTCACCTGTTTCCAGCCGAATAACCACCAGAATTTTAATAAGCCTAATATTCCAGTACCTACCCAGGAAAGTTTTAAGTCCAGAGCCACTGGTCCAGGACTCCAGGGTACAGGTAGGACAGCCCAGGTCTTCAGCGTCAAGAGACCCAACCTAGGTCAAATGGGCAGGGGCCTTTTCACCTTATTACTGTAATTATTGTCATAAACAGGGCCACCTGCAGCCATATTGTAGACAGATGATTAGAGACCAGGCTACAGCAGATACCTCTCCAGTAAGTACACCAGTTACATATGCTGTTGCTTGCATTGCCGTCTTGCCCAAAGGTACACAGAGTAGTCCAGCTGTCCTAGACCCTCGGATGAAGGTCTATTCCAGCAAGTCCCTTGGCCTTACACCAAAATGAAGGTAGGGTATCAGGTGTTGTATCCTTAAGGGACACTGGTAGCACGTACACCTTTTCGCAGGGGGGTATTTCAGTGTCGAGTGACAATATACTGGTTTACATTTTTCTCACAGGGGTTACTGGGGGTTGTCAAGACTCCGGTGCACAGGTTATGGGTGGAGTCTGCGTATCAGTCTGGGTACCTTCCTGTAGGTATTACAGAAGATGTACCTTTGCAGGTGTTGACCTTCTACTAGGCAACAATGTTTTGGGTCTCCTCAACAGTGAGGAATGTTTGGTTTCACAGGATTTTGCTTCAACAGGTGGTAATGTACAACCTGGAGTAATGGTGACTGACAGATTTTCAGTGTTAAAATGAATAACCAAGTAAGCAAGAGAAGAACTTCCGTACCCGGCCTTGATTTTCCTACTGACTGTGGTGGCTGGGGCCTGGGAGCCTGTTCATTGAGTCTGACCTGCAGGAGACTCTTGGCAGTGACAACCAGCCCGGTAAACCGGTTTAAGGGGAGGTTTTGGTGCTGGCATGGGAGTGACTACTCTGGCCGCTGACGCAGCTGGTTCAGTCAAGGGATGTAGTGACTCTGAGGCTATTCACCTGGCAGCTGTGACAGGGGTGTTTCCAAATTTACCAAATGTTTATTTTACAGAGCATGTGACCACCAGTCATGGCAGAGCTGTTTGAGAAAAGTTTCTGAATTCTCTACAGATTCCCGATGGAGAATATTCCAGATTGAGAGGGGTGAGTTGACTTCTAACTGTTTCCCAACCACTTATCTTTTTACCAGGGTACCAGAGTTCCTGCCTCTCCTAATACTTTTGTGTGTGTGGTTTTGAGATTTCGGGAAAATTTTGTCAGCGAGGCTTTCACCAAGCCAACCAGAATTCCAATTATATGACATGTCATGTAGTTTTGAGATCCTTACTTATGGATGTCTATCACTTTGAGAGTCACAGAAAAGTAGGGTGTTTTTACCAGTCTCTCAGGACGATGCATTTTTGCTTTCCCCAGTACCAGAAGGACTGGGAAGAGGGGATGCCCTCTTTTTCATTACCGTGTGGGAAGCACTCTGGAATCATTAAGTCATGGGCTAGGTGAGAATGGTGATGCTTCCCCTCGGTGTTTTTCTCAGTTTCAGAGACTGTTTGGCTAAGATGAGAGGGGCGGCACTAGTGAACCAGCCTACGAGTCTGCCTAGGATAACGTGGGACCAGGAGGTGGTGCTACTTGATCTGGAGGCTAGTGAGGAGGTTGTGATACTGGAGCCGGCTCTAGAAAGCTATGATTGGGTTGGTGGGGAAACTGATGGTGGATACCGCCCCTGAAGATAATGTACACTGGAAAATTGTACGAGATGGTGGAAGCATTGGACCTACTGAAAGAGGGTTGTAGTTGTGGCTCAGCCGTGGTGGGTCTTTGCGAAGGAGTTTTGGGATGCTGAAAATGGGGGCCAGGTGAATCCCCATGAGGTAATGTGGCTGTGCACAGTCATCCTGTGTGGGGCAACATAAACTTGTGGGAAGAGACCTGCTGTGATGAAGATGTGAATTTTTTTATCTTTCAATGTATTTAGCGAGAGTCAGTGGACGTTGCCTTTCAAGGGTCTCACACTCGATGATCCTCTCAGCAGGTTCACTGACTGCCGCAAAGTAAATTTGCTAACTAATGTTCGAGGGTTCCTCTTATGAATAATTTTGTTGATACTATCACCACAGTTGTGAGTTTGTGGCAGTATTATATGATTCTTATGACTCTATGTGCCAAGGACACACCCATAATTGTAATTTTAATATCTTTGTATACGAACCTTTTGTATGACATTAACCCTCATGATCTTTTCTTTGTAAACATGAGTCACCCACCCTGGGTTTTGCAAAATGATATGAGGGTTGGGGCAGTCTTGTTGCAGGGTAGAGCAGGGCAAGTACTGCCAGTCAGCTACTTAACAGAGAAATGTAACAGACACCAAGGACGCTATGCCACCATAGCACAGGAAGCACTGGTTTTAGTTCTGGGAGTGCTAACTTTTTTTCTGTTTATGTAACAGGGTCTCTGCATCCCGTTATGGTCTCTAGTGACTACAATCCAGTACGTTTCCTTCACTTAATGTGGAACCACCCTCAGAGCCTCACTAGGTGGGCCTTGTTGTTTCAACTTCTAAACCTGGTGACTCATTACGTGAAGGGAATGGAGAATGTGTTGCTGATCAAGTGTTTTGTGTGTAAATAGTGTACACCATGTAGTGTATAGATCACTTATCTGTTCTTGTTTTGCAGTGATTTGCGGTAGACGAGTAGATGGAACCTTGGACCACCAAAAGGAGAAATGCAGGTTGAGCGGAGTTGGAGGTATCAGAACGCCCTATTGTGTGTTTTGGGGTAGTCACATAAGTGCCATACCTGGTAAGGTATGCTCCGTTTTTTTTTTTTTTTTTTTTTTTTTGGTGCTGGCTGGTACGCCTCACCTGTGTTTTTTGGTGCTGGCTGGTATGCCTCACCTGTGTTTTATGTTGGTATAGGGCTGTTGGACCTAATGTTTTGGGTGAACGTGGGGCTGGCGGTGATGCCCCCACTTTTTTGGGTCATATCAAATGATCCAGGGTGTTTTGCTTCTCCAGGACTTTTAAATTTTTTGGATCACCACTGGGGTGACTCCAGGGTCCTTGGAATGACATGTAGGTGCCGGCCTGGTAGGTCCACCTATTAGAGGGTCTTTGGTGATGACTCCAGTGTTTATGGCCACAGTCCCGCCAACAAAATTTATGTGACTATTCACCTGGTTTTTGGGGCCTGATATTTTTCTCCTCTCCCATGCTCCTGTTTCTCGTAGAGGTGTGTCATGGGGGAAACCCGTTTTGTTTATTAAAGATTGCTGTGAGATGGGGTGGTTATGTGATCTTTCTTTCTACGTAGAATTTAATAAGAATTTTTTTTTCTCTTTTCACTACTCTTTGATAGTGTTCCTGTTTCAAGCATTGGTGGTGTCATACATACTTTAAATCTGTCTTACAGCATTACTAACATGTGTCAAGATAGATGGGAAATCAATAGGTGTGATACTTAGCTCTTATGTTTGTTATTAAATGGCACTTCTCAGGGTAGTATGTACAATGTTCACTCTTTACATTATTATCATGTTTATTGTAATTTAGTAAAACGCATCAACGCCAGTGTGTGCCACCGCTGTGTTGTGATGGTGCCTTTTCCTAACATAGTTTTGTCAAAGCGTGACTGTGGGCTCGGTTGGCATAGAACTTGATCACTTTTATGTTAGGCGAGTTTCACATGTCCGCAATCTAATAGCCTCAGACTGCTAAAGTAATTTTACATATGAGCAGTGCCAAAAAGTCCATGATTGTGTGACTAATCTCCAGTTATAATGTTTATGTGTTTTTCCCTTTTTTTTCCCTTTTGCCTAGCGGTGTCCGTGGGACCCCGCTAGCAGAGTGAGACCTATGGTCTAGGGGTGGGGGTGTTATGCAGGTTTCTGCATGACATTTAAATATACGTAATATATAGCTATTGGAGAAGTGTCCCTATAAATTTCAGGTAATTAGGAAAACAGTAATAATAATGTATAACCTTTAGATAAATGTAAATTATAATTTTAGAAATATGCTGTCCTTTGGGGAATACTGTAAAGTAAGTTTAAGTGGTGAAATAGAAAATCCAGCTAGGGAGTTATTTGCCAAATGTTTGTGGTGAGGGTGTAGGCGTCGTGGGTTACACAGGTGGCGGCATGGATAGCGGCTGGCGAGACGGAGCCTGTGTTCAGCTAAGTTTGTGATGTTGTATTCCCTTTTGTGTAGCTAACTCAAGCCATAGGCTCTTTTAATGGTGTACCAGTACACACCCTGGGCTCGGACATGGTCGGGGCCCTAAGGGACAGTGTGAACTGAAAAAATAGGAGGAGATGTGTTCGGGAGGACGGGAGTGGTGGCTTGGCTGACCGCTTAGTGTATTGTTTTTTTTTTTAGTGACCACCCGGCCGCCTTCTCCGCCCCTGTACTGTTTTGAGGGGTTTGGCTAATTGATTTGTGAAGAGGCGTGTTTGGACTGTATATAGTTTAATATAAGTAAATAAATGTATATTTTCTTACCTAGGAATTTTTGTGTGGAACCTTCTGATACCCAACCCAGTGGAGCACTAAACCACACGGGTAACACCTGTAGCTTTGTTTATGGGGATAGACCTGAAGGCCTAGTTTTACAGGGTTTTGTGTAACTTTTACCCTTTGCCCTTAGACAAGGCATTAGGCCTCAGGGAAACCCCAATTTCTGCGTAACACATACATTTATTAAATAAAAACACTACCCACTCCAAAACTATATCACCACCTGCCTTTAACATTTCTATCTTAATCCCATCAATCCCAGCTGCTTTACCCACTTTCATTATACCCACTGCCCCACGAACTTTCCCCACACTCACAACTGGCTCTTCCTCACTCCTACAAGATGTTATTCCTCCTTGCCCTATACACGAAATCACAGCTTCCCTGTCTTCATCAACATTTAACACTTCCTCAAAATATTCCGTCCATCTTCCCGATACCTCTAACTCTCCATTTAATAAATCTCCTCTCCTATTTTTAACATTCGTTCCCCAGGCTTTCTCAACTTATTAATCTCACTCCAAAACTTTTTCTTATTTTCAACAAAATATGTTGATAACATCTCACCCACTCTCTCATTTGCTCTCTGTTTACATTGCTTCACCACTCTCTTAACCTCTCTTTTTCTCTCCATATACTCCTCCCTCCTTGCATCACTTCTACTTTGTAAAAACCTCTCATATGCTAACTTTTTCTCTCCTACATCATCATTCCACCAATCGCTCTTCTTTCCTCCCGCACCCACTTTCCTATAACCACAAACTTCTGCTGAACACTCTAACACTAAATTCTTAAACTTACCACATACCTCTTCTACCCCACTGCCTATACTCTCACTAGCCCATCTGTCCTCCAACAGTTGCTTATAACTTACCCTAACTGCCTCCTCCTTTAGTTTATAAATCTTCACTTCTCTCTTACTTGCTGTTTCCATTCTTCTTTTATCCCATCTACCTTTTACTCTCACTGAAATTCTAGGAACTAAAAAAAATATCCAGAAACAGAACAATCAAACTAACAAAACCAGATGAACCCCGACTCCCACCGACTGAAACAGCAAACAGACTCAATGTTTTCTTCTCCACCATAGGAAAAAAGCTGGCAAGCAAAATCCCAAGTTCAAACACTCCACCTAACGACTACCTCACTGGCATCTACCCGAATACACTATTCTTAGCTCCGACCAACTCAACAGAAGTCTCACTTGTTATCAACACATTAAAAAACAAGGAAGGAGATCTAAATAACTTACCACCTTTTATATAAAAAATGCTTCTCAAGTATTATGCCATCCCAGGTTACACAGCCATTCACAACTGTAGGACAGACCAGCGAGGGGGTGGAATAGCTATATATTACTCGGATCAACTTGAATGTATCAATAATTCTTGCACAAGGGATGAACATGGAGAATATATTATAGCTAAATTTAAATCAAAAGACCTGCAAAACCCCCTCACAGTGATAAACATCTACAGAATACCAGTCAAACATTCACCACTTTAGTGAAAAATTAGGAAACCTGATAACTGATGCACACATGAACAAAGATCATTTGCTGCTCACAGGAGATTTCAACATAAATCTCCTACATGACCAGGACCCACAAGTAACCGAATTCACAAACACTATGAGCAACTGCTTGTTGCTACCAACAATATCAAAACCTACAAGAATCTCCGAGACCAGTATCTCCTTATTAGACCACATCTGGACTAACACTATATCCCTTTAAAATCAGGAATAATCACGGACAACACCACAGACAACTACCCTACCTTTCTCATAACCAACCTAGGTAAATTGCCCTAAAACTCTACTGAGGTTACCTTCAGACTACATAACGAGTCAGCTGTTAATAACTTTATAACAGCTATGAATAACATCGACTGGCATAATGAGATAGAAACATATTCAGATGCTAATGAATGTATTAAGAATTTTCTAAAAAAAAAAAAACACTACCTCTATAACAAGCATTGCCCTAAAAACTAAACAGATCACATCTAAGATACTTAACAGTCCCTGGCTAACACCCAGCATCCTTAAATCCATTAACAAAAAGCACCAATATGAAAAACAGTACAGAAGGGTCAAATAACCAGTGACCAATCCAAACGCTACTGCCAATCCTTACCAGCCTGATAAGAAGGTCAAAAAAATATATTATGAGAACAGATTACATAACATAAAAGGTGGTATGAAAAAGAACTGGAAAACCATATCTGAAATTCTAGGAAATAAAAAGATACCCAAAAAACAAAACTATCAAATTAACAAAATCAGATGAACCTCTACTCTCACCAACTGAGACAGCAAACAGACTTAATGTTTTCTTCTCCACCATAGGAAAGAATCTAGCGAATAAGATCCCAAGCTTAAACACCCGTCCATCAGACTACCTCACTAATACCTACCCAAATACACTATTTTTAGCTCCAACCAACCCAATAGAAGTCTCGCTCATCATCAACACCCTTAAAAACAAGGAAGGAGATCTAAATAACTTACCACCTTTTATATAAAAACCTTCTCAAGTACTATCACCAATTATTGCAACACTCTTTAACAAATCCATCGAATCCTCTACCTTCCCATCAATTCTCAAAATAGCGAGGGTCACCCCATACATAAAGGAGGAGATCAAACAGACCTGAATAACTATAGGCCAATATCAAACTTACCCCTTCTCTCCAACGTACTCAACCCTGTCAGTTTGGATTCAGGCCTAATAAAAATACAAATGATGCTATTATACACATGCTAGAAATAATGTACACCGCTCTCGAGAAAAAGAAATTCCACTGGGAATCTTCATTGATTTACGTTGACAATTAAATTAGGGCTGAATTCGGGGCTCACACCCGCTAATAACCGCCTAGCTCAAAATTCAGGTGACATAAAAAGATTTTGATAAAATATCTATTCTACCCTAATACCTTTACACATGAATTACCTAAAAGACCGCAGACCGTCTAGAGACAAAATCCTGTGGTGGTTATGTAGGAAGAAGTTCTCTGAATGCCTGAGAGTGTATTGAAAGGGCTGACGTCCAGTATTTCGTGAAATAAGATGGAAGGCTTTCGGTCGTTGACATACACCAAATAGATCTGATAAATCAAGTTAGATGGCATACAATCCCCTGCCTATTTGTAGCAAGAGTGGTGTTCCGAGCATCGTGCTCTCCCACCACCAACATTACTACTTAATTCCTTGCTATGAGCTATACCAATGGTGGAGAACTACCTCAGCTTCACCAGTAGTGGAGAACTAATTCAGCTTCACAAGTGGTGGAGAACTACCTCAGCTTCACAAGTGGTGGAGAACTACCTCAGCTTCACCAATGATGGATAACTACCTCAGCTTCACCAGTGGTGGAGAACTACCTCAGCTTTACCAGTGGTGGAGAACTACCTCAGCTTCACCAGTGGTGGAGAACTACCTCAGCTTCACAAGTGGTGGAGAACTACCTCAGCTTCACAAGTGGTGGAGAACTACCTCAGCTTCACCAGTGGTGGAGAACTACCTCAGCTTCATCAGTGGTGGAGAACTACCTCAGCTTCACCAGTGGTGGAGAACTACCTCAGCTTCACCAGTGGTGGAGAAATACCTCAGCTTCACAAGTGGTGGAGAACTACCTCAGCTTCACCAGTGGTGGATAACTACCTCAGCTTCACCAGTTGTGGAGAACTACCTCAGCTTCACCAGTTGTTGAGAACTACCTCAGCTTCACCAGTGGTGGAGAACTACCTCAACTTCACCAGTGGTGGAGAACTACCTCAGCTTCACCAGTGGTGGAGAACTATTTCAGCTTCACCAGTGGTGGAGAACTACCTCAGCTTCACCAGTGGTGGAGAACTACCTCAGCTTCACCAGTGGTGGAGAACTACCTCAGCTTCACCAGTTGTGGAGAACTACCTCAGCTTCACCAGTGGTGGAGAACTACCTCAACTTCACCAGTGGTGGAGAACTACCTCAGCTTCACCAGTGGTGGAGAACTATTTCAGCTTCACCAGTGGTGGAGAACTACCTCAGCTTCACCAGTGGTGGAGAACTACCTCAGCTTCACCAGTGGTGGAGAACTACCTCAGCTTCACAAGTGGTGGAGAAATACCTCAGCTTCACAAGTGGTGGAGAACTACCTCAGCTTCACCAGTGGTGGAGAACTACCTCAGCTTCACCAGTGGTGGAGAACTACCTCAGCTTCACCAGTGGTGGAGAACTACCTCAGCTTCACAAGTGGTGGAGAACTACCTCATGTTCACAAGTGGTGGAGAACTACCTCAGCTTCACCAGTGATGGAGAACTACCTCAGCTTCACCAGTGGTGGAGAACTACCTCAGCTTAACAAGTGGTGGAGAACTACCTCAGCTTCACCAGTGGTGGAGAACAACCTCAGCTTCACCAGTGGTGGAGAACTACCTCAGCTTCACCAGTGGTGGAGAACTACCTCAGCTTCACAAGTGGTGGAGAACAACCTCAGCTTCACCAGTGGTGGAGAACAACCTCAGCTTCACCAGTGGTGAACTACCTCAGCTTCACCAGTGGTGGAGAACTACCTCAGCTTCACCAGTGGTGGAGAACTACCTCAGCTTCACCAGTGGTGGAGAACTACCTCAGCTTCACAAGTGGTGGAGAACTACCTCAGCTTCACCAGTGATGGAGAACTACCTCAGCTTCACCAGTGGTGGAGAACTACCTCAGCTTCACAAGTGGTGGAGAACTACCTCAGCTTCACCAGTGGTGGAGAACTACCTCAGCTTCACCAGTGGTGGAGAACTACCTCAGCTTCACCAGTGGTGGAGAACTACCTCAGCTTCACAAGTGGTGGAGAACTACCTCAGCTTCACCAGTGGTGGAGAACTACTTCAGCTCACCAGTGGTGGAGAACTACCTCAGCTTCACCAGTGGTGGAGAACTACCTCAGCTTCACCAGTGGTGGAGAACTCCTCAGCTCACCAGTGGTGGAGAACTACCTCAGCTT
>WNWK01011750.1:0-63019 GCA_009830355.1 Cherax destructor | reverse complement strand
GGATGTACATGTTTATAGGGGGGCTACAGATATATCAGATCATTTTTTAGTTATAGCTACAGGGAGAAAAAGGTAGATGGGATAAAGGAAAAAGAACAGTAAGTAAAAGAGGGGGAAGGTTTATAAACTAAAGAGGAGGGCAGTTAGGTGATATAAACAACTATTGGAGAATAGATGGGCTATGGGGAGGCAATGGGGCAAATGTAGGGGGTAGTTTTAAAAAATGAGTGTTAGAGTGTTCAGCAGAAGTTTGTGGTTACAGGAGGTGGGGGGGGAAAAGAGGAGCGATTGGTGGAATGATGATGTAAAGAGAGTAGAAAGGGGAAAAAAAGCTAGCATATGGGGGGTTTTTTACAAAGTAGAAGTGATGAAGGGGGGAAGAGTATATGGAGAAAAAAAGAGAGGTTAAAAGAGTGGTGAAGCAATGTAAAAAGAGAGCAGATGAGGGGTGGGTGAGATGTTATCAGAAAATTTTGTTGAAAATAAAAAAAAGTTTTGGAAGAGATTAATAAGTTGAGGAAGCCTAGAGAACAAAGGGATTTGAAGAAAAAAAACGGGAGAGTTATTAAAGGGAGAGTTAGAGGTATCGGGAAGATGGAGAGAAATTTTGAGGATTTGTTAAATGTTGATAAAACGGGGAAGCTGTGATTTCGTTTTGGGGGAAGGGGAGGAATAACATCTTGTAGGAGGTAAGAGCCAGTTGGGGGTTTAGGGAAGTTCGTGAGGCAGTGGGTGAAAAAGGGGGAAGGCAGCTGGGATTGATGGGATAAAGATAGAAATTTTAAAAAGCAGGTGGGGATAAAATTTTGGAGTGGTTGGTGCTATTATTTAAAAAATGTATGGAAGGGGGAAGGCCCCCGGATTGGCAGAGAGCTTATTGTTCCTTTGTATAAAAGCAAAGGGGACAAAAGAGAGTGCAAAAAATGGGGGAATAAGTCTTTGATTATTAAAAGTGTTTTAGAGTTATTATTGAAAAAATTTAAAGAGTAAAACAGAAAGCGGGATAGCAGATGAACAAGGGGGCTTTAGGAAAGGTAGGGGTGTAGCCCGTGTTTACAGTGAAACATATAGGTGAACAGTATTTGGATAAGGGAAAGATGTTTTTGTGGCATTTATGGATTTGGAAAAGGCAAGAAGGGTAGATAGGGGGCAATGGGCAGATGTTGAAAGGGGGGGAATAGGGGGGAAGGTTACTGAAAGCAGTGAAGAGTTTTTATGAGGATAGTGAGGCTCAGGTTAGAGTGTGTAGGAGGGAAGAGGACTATTTCCCAGTAAAAGTGGGCCTTAGACAAGGATGTGTGATGTCACCGTGGTTGTTCAATATATTTATAGATGGGGTTGTAAGATAAGTGAATGCGAGGGTCTTGGCAAGAGGTGTGGGACTAAAAGATAAAGAAGCAAATACAAAGTGGGAGTTGTCACAGTTGCTTTTTGCTGATGACACTGTGCTTTTGGGAGATTCTGAAGAGAAGTTGCAGAGGTTGGTGGATGAATTTGGTAGGGTGTGTAAAAGAAGAAAATTGAAAGTGAATATAGGAAAGAGTAAGGTGATGAGGATAACAAAAAGAATAGGTGACGAAAGATTGGATATCAGATTGGAGGGAGAGAGTATGGAGGAGGTGAATGTATTCAGATATTTGGGAGTGGACATGTCAGCAGATGGGTCTATGAAGGATGAGGTGAATCATAGAATTGATGAGGGAAAAGGGTGAGTGGAGCACTCGGAGTCTGTGGAGACTCCGAACTTTGTCCATGGAAGTAAAGAGGGAATGTATGAGAGATAGTTATACCAACGCTCTTATATGGGTGTGAAGCATGGGTGATGAATGTTGCAACGAGGAGAAGGCTGGAGGCAGTGGAGATGTCGTGTCTGAGGTCAATGTGTGTGTGAATATAATGCAGAGAATTCGGAGTTTGGAAATTAGGAGGAGGTGCGGGATTACCAAAACGATTGTCCAGAGAGCTGAGGAGGGGTTGTTGAGGTGGTTTGGACATGTAGAGAGAATAGAACGAGACAGAGTGACTTCGAGAGTGTAAATCTGTAGTGGAGGGAAGGCGGGGTAGGGGTCGGCCTAGGAAAGGTTGGAGGAGGGTAAAGGAAGTTTTGTGGGGGGGCTTGGACTTCCAGCAAGCATGTGTGAGCGTATTTGATAGGAGTGAATGGAGGCACATGGTTTTAATACTTGACGTGCTGTTGGAGTGTGAGCAAAGTAACATTTATGAAGGGATTCAGGAAACCGGCAGGCCGGACTTGAGTTCTGGAGATGGGAAGTACAGTGCCGGCACTCTGAAGGAGGGTGTTAATGTTGCAGTTTTATAACTGTAGTGTAAAGCACCCTCTGGCAAGACAGTGATGGAGTGAATGATGATGAAAGTTTTTCTTTCGGGCCACCCTGCCTTGGTGGGAATCGGCCGATGTGTTAATAAAAAAATAATAATATATATATATATATTTTTTTTTTTTCAACAAGTCTGCCGCTCCCACCGAGGCAGGGTGACCCAAAAGAAAGAAAATCCCCAAAAGAAAATACTTTCATCATCATTCAACACTTTCACAACACTCATACATAATCACTGTCTTTGCAGAGGAGCTCAGATACGACAGCTGAGAAAAGTTCCTCCCAGCTGTCACTATCTCAGACCCTCCTTTAAAGTGCAGGCATTGTACTTTCCATTTCCAGGACTCAAGTCCAACTAAATCAATTAACTGGTTTCCCTGAATCCCTTCACAAAATGTTACCCTGCTCACACTCCAACAGATCGTCATGTCCCAAAAACCATTCGTCTCCATTCACTCCTATCTAACACGCTCACACATGCTTGCTGGAAGTCC
Organism: Cherax destructor; assembly: GCA_009830355.1. NCBI lineage: Eukaryota > Metazoa > Arthropoda > Malacostraca > Decapoda > Parastacidae > Cherax > Cherax destructor. The sequence continues at coordinate 60,186 of WNWK01011750.1, read as the reverse complement.
AAGCCCCTCGCCCACAAAACCTCCTTTACCCCTTCCCTCCAACCTTTTCTTGGACGACCCCTACCCCGCCTTCCTTCCCCACAGATTTATACGCTCTCCAAGTCATTCTACTTTGATCCATTCTCTCTAAATGACCAAACCACCTCAACAACCCCTCTTCAGCCCTCTGACAAATACTTTTAGTAACTCCACACCTTCTCCTAATTTCCACATTCCGAATTTTCTGCATAATATTTACACCACACATTGCCCTTAGACAGGACATCTCCTCGCTGCAGCATTTGCAACCCATGCTTCACACCCATATAAGAGTGTTGGTACCACTATACTTTTGTACATTCCCTTCTTTGCCTCCATGGATAACGTTTTTTGTCTCCACAGATACCTCAATGCACCACTCACCTTTTTTCCTTCATCAATTCTATGGTTAACCTCATCCTTCATAAACCCATCCGCTGACACATCAACTCCCAAATATCTGAAAACACTTACTTCCTCCATAATCCCTCTCTCCAATGTGATATCCAATTTTTCTTTATTTAAATCGTTAGATACCCTCATCACCTTACTCTTATCTATGTTCACTTTTAACTTTCTACCTTTACACTCTCTCCCAAACTCGTCCACTAACCTTTGAAACTTTTCTTTAGAATCTCCCATAAGCACAGTATCATCAGCAAAAAGTAACTGTGTCAACTCCCCTTTTGCATTTAATTCTCCATAATTTAATCCCACCCCTCTCCCCAACACCCTAGCATTTACTTCTTTTACAACCCCATCTATAAATATACAGTGGTACCTCGACTTACGATATTTTTTCATTCCAGAATGCTGTTCAAGTGCCATTACCAAACGAATTTATCTCCTTAAGAAATGTTGTAAAATAGACTAGTCCTTTTAGACCCCCAAAATTACACTTACAAAAGCATTTAAAAAAATAAACTTACATAAAAGGGTGAGTTTGGGGACCATCGTAAGTCGAGGTACCACTGTATTAAACAACCATGGTGACATTACACATCCCTGTCTAAGACCTACTTTTACCGGGAAGTAATCTCCCTCTCTCCTACACACCCTAACCTGAGCCTCACTATCCTCATAAAAACTCTTTACAGCCTTCAGTAACTTACTACCTATTCCATACACTTGCAACATTTGCCACATTGCTCCCCTATCCACAACAAATTAATTATGTAAACTGGGGTACCACTGTAATATACAGTGGAACCCCGGTTAACGAAAAAAATTCATTGCAGAAGCCTGCTCAAGTACCATTACCGAACGAATTTACTTCCTTAAGAAAAAATGTCATTTAGGTTAGTCTATTTCAGACCCCCAATAATACACTTCCACAAGCACTTACAATATTATACTTACATAACTGCACGATTTCCGGGGTGTTCGTTAACCAGGGTTCCACTGTATATACAGTGGACCCCCAGAGTTCGTTGGCGTCGGAGTATGGTATGAATGGTATGAATGTGTGGGTGGAGGTCTCTCGCTGGTAAACAATGGCACACTGACTCTGAATGGCGTGTCAGGCCCGCTCGGGCCACGTGTACGCATCCGGGACGAATCACGAACTCCGAGTGGATCCACGAACACCGAACCAATATTTTTCCGAAAAAATTTTACTAACTCCGAATTTTACGAACTCCGACGCCTACAAACTCCGGGGGTCCACTGTAATTACCTAAGTTGTGGTACAGGTGAATGTTGAGTGATCAGTTTTCGGCCCTGAATCACTGGAAGCTGGGGGTCACAAACCCTGCTCTGGAGTGATTATCATACATACAGCTCTTAGCATTTAGAAGGAAAGTAATCTTGGTGGGTGAAGATAGATATCCTTGGTAGGGTGGTGGCTCGCAGTAGGACTATTCAACTAATAGTAATTATAAGCACACAAAGACAGTGACAGGGAAACCAAGGGATTGGGTACATATGCAGTACATAGGCATAGGTAGTACATACATGGGTACATAAGGACATAAGGATACATAAAGACTCACGTGGGTACATAGCACAAGGGCGATAATTCACACAGCCCTTGACCGTTAGGGTCTCCCCCACCCCCATACCTCTTCCTCTATCGCCTCCCCTTACTCAACCCCCTCTCCCTCTTCCCCTCCTCCACTCCCTGGCATTTCTGCTCTCCCATCAACCCACATCCTCTCTACACTCTCTCTCCTCTCTCTCTCCCTTTTCTCTTCCTTTCCCTCCCTCCTCCCCATTCTCCTCTCTCTCCCTCTCCCCTTACAACTAACCACCACCCACCCACACCCTCCCTACACTCTCTCCTCTCTCTACATCTCTCTCCCCTCTACCTTCTCTCTCTCACTTTTTCCTCTCCCTTTTCTCTTCCTCTCCCTTTTCTCTTCCTCTCCCTTTTCTTCCTCTCCCCCTCCCTCCACTCTTCCCTCTTTTCCTTCCTCCCTTCCACCCCCCTTTCCTCTAGCCCCCTTCCCACTCTCCACCCCTCCATCACTCTCCCTTGCCCCTGCCTCACTCTCCCCATTCCTCTCCCCCTTACAACTCCCCCACCCACTCACACCCTCCCTACACTATCTCCCTACACTCTCTCTCTCTCTCTCCATCTCTCTCTCTCTCCATCTCTCTCTCTCTCTCTTTCCCCCCTCTCCTCTCTTGCTTTTCCCCTCTACCTTCTCTCTTCCTCTCCCCCCATTACCCACTCTTTTTCCTTCCTCCCTTTCACTCCTTTTCCCTCTAGCCCCCTTTCCCCTCTTTCTCCACCCTTCCATCACTCTCCCTGTCCCTCTCCCCACCTCTCTCCCCCTTAAACCCTACACTTCCCCAAACACACACTACTACAGCAAACAATGGGGTCTCAGAGAGGAACTCAAAGAACCAGGGGATCAGAGGAGAATGGCTCTGGTAGGGAAGAATGGATGGAAGAGCAATGCAAAAGGATGGAACAAGAGTGGGAGAGTAAACTAGGTGAGGTCTCTGCATGAATGGAGAAAAAGATGGAGGCAGAGCTTTGTGTGAAATTGGAAGGGAACAGGTTGGAGGAGGAAAAGAAGAAATGGGAGTCACAAGTCGAAACTGCAGTAGCCAGGATAGGGGCCCTAGAATGTGAGGTAAATAGGCTGAAGCGAGTTACAGGGGTATGGACCAGAGGGAACATAGCATCTGAAGCTGGTACACCCTTACCGAACAAGGAACCCAACGGGAAGGTAGACATAAAATACGCTAAGGCCGTATCAGTCCACCAAGCAGGGCCGAGGAATGAAGGGGGAGAGCAGCTGGGGGCAGGGGTGGTGGTGGGAGGGGATGAGCGTGGAGAGGGGGATAGGTCACATGCAGAGGCACGATCAGGCCACCAAGAGCTACAGGAAAACATTGGGAGACACAGAGGGAAAGGTAATGGGAGGCAGAGAGGGAGAAGTCAGTGTTTATTCACGAGCTTCAGGAGAGCGAGTTAAGGACACACAATGAAAGACGGCAGGAGGAAAGACAGAAGATTGAAAAGATCATCAGAGAAATAGGCGAAGAGGACATGTCAGAGATAGTAAATTTTCAGAGAATAGGGGGGTATGTGAAGGGGAGAAAACGGCAGGTCAAGCTGATTTTCAAGACAGAATCAGTGCGAATCAGAATCCTGCAAGAGAAACCATGGCTGAAGGAATCATCAGCATACAAGAGGGTGTTCCTAGACTGGGACAGGACAAAGACAGAACGACAGCAGCTGAGGGAGTGGAGGCAGAAGAGAAAGGAGCTAGGAAGAGAGACACGGACAGAATCAGCAGAGGTCAACAAGAGCAGGGCAGAGCAACATGCGCATGCACACACAGACCCATCCCCAGAACCCCAAAACCAAACATGCTATCCCAACACAGACCACAATCCACACTTACATCCCCCACCCCACACTATGCTGTAGAATCCCGCAGCACACTGCCAGGGCCCCTACCCCCACAGACCCCCCAAAACACAGTGTTGGAGAGGAAACTGAATGTATGGAATAGCGAATAAGTGGGAGGAGTGGCATGAAAGAGTCAAAGAGGCATCACTGGACATCATAGTCCTCACTGAAACAAAGCTCACAGGGATGATAACAGATGCCATCTTTCCAACAGGATATCAGATCCTGAGGAAAGACAGAGGGAACAGAGGGGGGTGGAGGAGTGGCACTGCTGATCAAAAACTGATGGGATTTTGAGGAGCTGGAGAGAGGAGACAGAGGAGAAGTAAGAGATTATATAATAGGAACGCTTCAGTCCGGAGGTCCAAAGGTGGTAATTGCAGTGATGTATAACCCACCACAGAACAGCAGGAGGCCAAGGCAAGAGTATAATGAGAGTAATAGAGCGATGGTTGACACACTGGCCAAAGTGGCTAGAAGGGCTCATGCCAGCAGGGCGAAGTTACTGATCATGGGTGACTTCAACCATAAGGAAATCGACTGGGAGAACTTAGAGCCACATGGGGGCCAAGAAACGTGGAGGGCTAAGATGATGGAGGTGGTACTGGAAAATCTAATGTACCAACATGAGAGGACGAAACAGCAAGACTGGACTTAGTATTCACCTTGAGTAATGCAGATACTGAGGACATCACATGTGAAAGACCCCTTGGGGCCAGTGATCATGTGGTTCTAAGCTTCGAATACATAGTAGAGTTACAAGTGGAGGGGGAGACAGGAAGGGCTGGGCGAAGGAAGCCAAACTACAAGAAAGGGGACTACGTAGGCATGAAGAATTTCCTGCACGGAGTTCAGTGGGACAGAGAGCTGGCAGGGAAATCAGTAAACGAGATGATGGAATATATGACAACAATCTGCAAGGAAGCTGAGGAGAGGTTTGTACCCAAGGGTAACAGGAATAGCGAAAAAGCCAGGATGAGCCCGTGGTTCAACCAAAGGTGCAGGGAAGCCAAAACCAAGTGTGCTAGGGAATGGAAGAAGTATAGAAGGCAAAGGACCCAGGAGAATAAGGAGAGCAGTCAGAGCCAGAAATGAATATGCACAGGTAAGAAGGGAGGCCCAAAGACAATACGAGAATGGCATAGCAGCGAAAGGCAAATCTGACCCAAAGCTGTTGTACAGCCACATCAGGAGGAGAACAACAGTCAAGGACCAGGTAATCAAGCTGAGGAAGGAAGGAGGGGAGGTCACAAGAAATGACTGCGAAGTGTGTGAGGAGCTCAACATGAGATTCAAAGTGTTCACAGAGGAGATAGAAGGGCCTCCAGAAAGGCGGAGAGGTGGGGTACACCATCAGGTGTTGGACACAATACATACAACTGAGGAGGAAGTGAAGAGGCTGCTAAATGAGCTAGATACCTCAAAGGCGATGGGGCCGGATAACATTTCTCCATGGGTCCTGAGAGAGGGAGCAGAGGAGCTATGTGTACCACTAACAACAATCTTCGACACATCTATCGAAACAGGGCGACTACCTGAGGTATGGAAGACAGCAAATGTAGTCCCAATTTTTAAAAAATGAGACAGGTACGAAGCACTAAACTACAGACCAGTGTCACTGACATGTATAGTATGCAAGGTCATGGAGAAGATTATCAGAAGAGTGGTGGAGCACCTAGAAAGGAATGAGCTTATCAACAACAGCCAGCATGGTTTCAGGGATGAGAAATCCTGTGTCACAAACCTACTGGAGTTCTATGACAGGGTGACGGCAGTAAGACAAGAGAGAGAGAGGGGTGGGTAGATTGCATTTTCTTGGACTGTAAGAAGGCATTTGACACAGTTCCGCACAAGAGATTAGTGCAAAAGCTGGAGGACCAGGCAGGAATAACAGGGAAGGCACTACAATGGATCAGGGAATACCTGTCAGGAAGACAACAGCGAGTCATGGTACGTGGCGAGGTGTCAGAGTGGGCGCTTGTAACGAGCGGGGTGCCACAGGGATTAGTCCTAGGTCCGGTGCTGTTTCTGGTATTTGTGAACGACATGACAGAAGGAATAGACTCCGAAGTGTCCCTGTTTGCAGATGATGTGAAGCTGATGAGAAGAATTCAATCGGAAGAGGACCAGGCAGAACTACAGAGGGATCTGGACAGGCTGCAGGCCAGGTCCAGCAACTAGCTCCTGGAATTCAACCCCACCAAATGCAAAGTCATGAAGATTGGGGAAGGGCAAAGAAGGCCACAGACGGAGTATAGTCTAGGGGGCCAGAGACTACAAACTTCACTCAAAAAGGATCTTGGGGCGAGCATAACACCGGGCACATCTGACGTGCACATCAACCAAATAACTGCTGCAGCATACGGACGTCTGGCAAACCTAAGAACAGCATTTCGACATCTTAATAAGGAGTCATTCAGGACCCTGTACACTCTGTACGTTAGGCCCATACTGGAGTATGCAGTGCCAGTTTGGAACCCTCATCTACCCAAGCATGTAAGGAAACTAGAGAAAGTGCAGAGGTTTGCAACAAGACTAGTCCCGGAGCTAAGGGGTGTGTCCTACGAGGAGAGGTTACGGGAAATCGACCTGACGACATTGGAAGACAGGAGGGATAGAGGGGATATGATAACAACATACAAAATACTGAGAGGAATCGACAAGGTGGACAGAGACAGAATGTTCCAGAGGTGGGACACAGCGACGAGGGGTCACAGTTGGAAGTTGAAGACTCAGATGAACCACAGGGATGTTAGGAAATATTTCTTCAGTCACAGAGTTGTCAGGAAGTGGAATAGTCTGGGAAGTGATGTAGTGGAGGCAGGATTCATACATAGCTTTAAGGAAAGGTATGATAAAGCTCATGGAGCGGGTAGAGTGACCGAGTAGCGGCCAGTGAAGAGGTGGGGCCAGGAGCTATGACTCGACCCCTGCAACCACAACTAGGTGAGTATGTACACACACACACACACACACACACACACACACACAGTAGACCGTCGATTATCCCCTTAACTGTCCAAACGAGGATCTACGTTAGTACCGCTAGTGCTCCAAACATAGATCAACGTTTTATTTTTCCTGCCTCCAAATTTGGCACGATTGGCCTGAGATGACTGGTCAGTATATTATTATTATTATAATCAAAAGAAGCGCTAAACCACAGGGGTTATACAGCGCAGCTGGTCAGGGCAGAATGCAGGGAGAATGGGTTGTAAGAGGGAGAGGGATGATTAGTAGAGTATGAAGTGCAGAAGGGTAGTGAATAGTGCAGGGATAGAGGGTAGCAAGAGGTCGAGGTAGAAGAGACTAAGGGAAGTGCTAGAGGTAAAATCTTCAGAGTTTGTGTAGTAAGTCAGTTTCTGTCAAAAAGTAAACGAGAGAGTCAGGATTAATGAAGGGCCCATCGACAAGAAGGGAAGGTAAAGAAAGGGCCGCAGAGCAAAGACGCCGTTGGAGGTAAATTCTGAGCGCTCGTTGATAGAGTGGGCAGTCCAACAGAATATGGCGATCAGAGAGAGGAACAGGGAGCCTCTCCATGAGATACCCGTGAGTAAGACAAGTGTGGCTGATGCGAAGACGGGAGAGTGTAGTCTCCCAACCTCGACATTGGTGACAAGAAGAAGGCCAAAAACCTATACTCGGTTTAATAGAATGAAGTTTGTTATTTAGCAGGTCAGACCAGCGTTGTTGCCAACGGGTGCGAAGGTGGGTAGCAATGACCGCAAAATAGTCCATGAATGAAACACCTCTATATGAAACTGGAAGGTCGTGTACTGCTAACCGCGCAGCAGTGTCTGCCTGTTCATTGCCCTGTACGTCAACATGACCAGGGACCCAACAAAAAACAATATCTTTGTGCTTGCTAGAGATACGGCGTAACCAAAGTTGGATACGAAGAACTAGAGGTGTATCAATTTTACGGATAGCCTGTAAAGCACTAAGGGAGTCTGAAATGACCACAAATGGTGATGGAGGATATTGTTAGCTGGGATGGAGGATATTGTTAGCCGTCTGGACGACATCATGAGAGGTAATGGGAGCAATCCTATTATCTGTCTCAGTGCTGGAGGCAACGATGTTGGCAGACGTAGGAGTGAGGACCTGACTAGCAGGTATAGGTCAGCAATAGACATAATTAGGAAGAAGGGTGGGAACCCTGTCATATGTGGTATTTTGCCAAGGAGAGGAGTTGGAGATGAATGGCTGTCCAGGGCAATTGGTGTCAATTGCTGGCTGGACAAACACTGTAAGGATAATGCAGTACCATTCATTTGCAACTGGGACCACTTCTATGGCCGAAATGACATGTATGCCAGGGATGGGGTTCACTTATCCAGGGCAGGTGTGGATTTTCTTGCTAGCTCAGTTGAGGGTGTTGTTAGGACTTTAAACTAAGATTAGTTAGAGGTATGGGTTTAGAAATGGAAAATACTGAATGTCGAAATATAGATCTAGGCTTTGATATAAAAATTCTTAACAATAACAAGGACAGTAATATGTATAGTGGAAAACAGAATGGAGCAGGAAGGGTAAAGAGAAAGGAGGGTCTTTAAAAGTGTATTATACAAATAGTCGTAGTGCTAGGAATAAGATGGACGATTTGAAATTAGTTGCAAGTGCAGGTAACATTGATGTATTTGCCATAACTGAGACGTGGTTCAATACGAAAAATAGGGACATGCCTGCTGAATGTCATATACAGGGTTTTAAATTGTTCCAAGTAGACAGAAGTTTCGGGAAGGGGGTGGAGTGGCACTGTATGTCCGAGATCGCTTGAACTGTTGCATAAAAAGGAATAAAGTCTGAAATAACACATACAGAGTCTGTCTGGATAGAATTTTCAGAGGGCATGAAAATTGATTTTAGGTGTGATATACCGTCCCCAAACTTAGATAGGGACCAAGGGAGACTACTATGGGAGGAAATTGTTAAGGCCACAATGCACGATAACGTAGTTATTCTGGGTGACTTCAACTTTAGTCAAATTGATTGGAATTTTTTGACTGGGAATTTAGAATCTAACGACTTCTTAGAAGTAGTTCAAGATTGTTTTTGAAGCAGTTTGTGACAGAACCTACAAGGGGAAATAATCTGCTTGACTTAGTTCTGGCAAACAAGGAAACCCTTGTTAATAATTTAGAAATTACAGAGGAACTCTGCACAAGCGACCACAAATCAATTACCTTTGGCATTGAATGGAAGTTTCATAGTAGGAATAACTCAGTAACGGTCCCAGATTTTCGTTTAGCAGATTACAATGGACTTAGAGAACACTTATCATCTGTGGACTGGGGTAATGAAGAGAGCTATCAATATGACAGTTTTCTGAACACTATACATGCTGCCCAAAGAACATTTATCCCATATAAAGAAATTAGATCGAATAGAAATGACCCAAAATGGATGAATAATAGGCTCAAATATCTTTTAGGGCAGAAGAAAGGAATTTATAGGCGTATCAAAAGAGGTGAGGGTCATCTTATGAATCAGTATATTGACATTAAGAGGACGTTAAAAGGGATAAGAAAAGCTAAGCGGGACTACGAAATTAAAGTTGCTAGGGATTCAAAACTAACCCAAAAGTTTTTCCAGGTGTATAGAACAAAAGTTAGAGATAAGATAGGTCCCCTTAAAAATAATTATGGGTATCTTACTGACAAAGATAATGAAATGTGCTCTATTTTTAATAATTATTTTCTCTCGGTTTTCCTGTCTGTTACTGGTAATGTCCTTAATGGTGGTGGATGTGGAGGTGGATACTCGGAATGAGGTCTTAGAAAAAATGTTGGAAACTTGTTTGGAAATGGAGTTGGTGGGAAGGACTATGTATCGCTTCTACAACATAGCTGAACCTATTGCCAAGAAACTTCTTCAACGCTATCCCACCTAGAACTCAAGAATGGTACATAAGAACATAAGAACATAAGAAAGGAGGAACACTGCAGCAGGCCTGTTGGCCCATACTAGGCAGGTCCTTCACAATCCGTCCCACTAACAGAATATTTGCTCAACCCAATTTTCAATGCTACCCAAGAAATAAGCTTTGACAATTCTACCCACTCATGCGCGAGTCCCACTCAAATCCAACCCCTCTCACTCATGAATTTATCCAACCTAAATTTGAAACTACCCAAGGTCCTAGCTTCAATAACCCTACTAGGCAGACTGTTCCACTCATCAACTACCCTATTTCCAAACCAATACTTTCCTATATCCTTTCTAAATCTAAACTTATCTAACTTGAATCCATTATTGCGGGTTCTCTACACACTACTTTTAAGACTCACATGCAGCTTTCTCCACCTGACCCAGCATTCTCCACCTGACTGTACCCTATATATATCTCCATGTTGCTCATTTTCCAGGTAGATCTGTCTGTGACTCGATAAAGCCCACTGCGTGGGCGAAACGTTGTCAATAAAGGATCACATTATACTGCTTATGTGTTTATTTTTCCATTGTGTCGGTATTTTATACCATTTATTTCCTTCCATTATTTCTTATGGGGAAAATAGTTTTGGTTTTCACCGATTTTGGTTTTAGCTGATCCATCTGGAACGGATTAAAATTGAAAACCAAGGGATGACTGTACTGGGATTTATATCAAGAAGTGTAAGCAACAGAAGTCCAGAGGTTATATTACAGCTTTATACATCATTAGTAAGGCCTTACCTAGATTACACAACTCAGTTCTGGTCTCCATATTACAGAATGGATATAAATTTGTTAGAAAACATTCAGCGTAGAATGACTAAACTAATACATAGCATTAGAAATCTTCTGTATGAAGAAAGATTGAAGACCCTTAAATTACATTCACTTGTAAGACGTAGAATGAGGGGGGAGACATGATTGAGGTATACAAGTGGAAAATGGGCATTAACAAAGGGGATATAAATAAGGTCTTGAGGATATCTCTCCAAGAGAGAACCCACAATAATGGATTCAAGTTGGATAAGTTTAGATTTAGAAAGGATATAGGAAAGTATTGGTTTGGAAATAGGGTAGTTGATGAGTGGAATAGTCTGCCTGGTAGGGTTATTGAAGCAAGGACCTTGGGTAGTTTCAAATTTAGGTTGGATAAATTCATGAGTGAGAGGGGTTGGATTTGAGTGGGACTTGCACATAAGTAAATAGAATTATCAAAGCATATTTCTTGGGTAGCATTGAAAATTAGGTTGAGCAAATATTCTGTTAGTGGGATGGATTGTGAAGGACTTGCCTAGTATGGGCCAACAGGCCTGCTGCAGTGTTCCCCCTTTCTTATGTTCTTATGTTCTTATAGGATTTAATCAGGTGGAGAATGCTGGGTCAGGTGGAGAATGCTGTGTCGGTGGAGAATGCTGCATGTGACAGTCTTCAAAGTTTTAGACTATTACCCTACTTTGAAGACTGTCGCAGCATTCTCCACCTGACTAAATCCTATAAATACTCATGTATCTTTTATCCAGGTAGATCTGTTTGTGACTCGATAAAGCCCACTGCGTGGGCGAAACGTTGTCAATAAAGGATCACATTATATTGCTTATGTGTTTATTTTTCCAAGGAGGAACACTGCAATAGGCCTGTTGGCCCATACTAGGAAGGTCCTTCACAAATCCAACCCACTAACAGAATAAACGCTACCCAAGTAATAAGCTTTGATAATTTTATTTACTTACGTACAAGTCCCACTCAAATCCAACCCCTCTCACTCGTGTATTTATCCAACACAAATTTTAAACTACCCAGGTTTTAGCACGTGAATAAATAGAATTATCAAAGCCCAACTACCGTCAAACTACCGCCCAATAAGCCTGACCTCAATTTTAGGCAAATTACTAGAGTCAATTATAGCTGATATTATTAGAAGCCATCTAGATAACCATAATTTGATTAATGATACCCAGCATGGATTCACGAGGGGCCGTTCCTGCCTATCTAATTTATTAACCTTCTTCAGTAAAGCTTTTGAGGCTGTTGATCACGATAAAGAATTCGATATTGTTTATTTAGACTTTAGTAAGGCTTTTGATAGAGTACCGCACCAGAGACTGTTAAAGAAAGTGGCAGCTCATGGCATTGGGGGAAAAGTGCTGTCATGGATCGAGTCATGGCTCACCAATAGGAAGCAGAGAGTGTGCATAAATGGGGTTAAATCCGAATGGGGACTTGTAACAAGTGGTGTCTCCACAGGGATCAGTCTTAGGCCCATTGTTATTTATAATATATATCAATGACCTTGATGAGGGAATTACTAGTGATATGAGCAAATTGCCGACGACACGAAGATAGGTAGGATAATTGATTCAAACATAGATGTCATAGAACTTCAGGAAGATTTAGACAAACTTAATTCGTGGTCAGAAAAGTGGCAGATGCAGTTCAATGTAGATAAATGCAAGGTTCTGAAGCTCGGGAGTGTCCATAACCCAAGCACTTATAAGTTAAATAACGTAGAACTTAGCCATACAGATTGCGAGAAGGACTTGGGGGTGATGGTAAGCAGCAACCTTAAACCAAGACAGCAATGCCTAAGCGTACGTAATAAGGCAAATAGATTACTGGGATTTATATCAAGAAGTGTTAGCAACAAAAGTCCAGAGGTTATATTACAGCTTTATACATCATTAGTAAGGCCTCACCTAGATTACGCAGCTCAGTTCTGGTCTCCATATTACAGAATGGACATAAATTCGTTAGAAAACATTCAGCGTAGAATGACTAAATTAATACATAGCATTAGAAATCTTCCTTACGAAGAAAGATTGAAGACCCTAAAATTACATTCACTTGTAAGACGTAGAATGAGGGAGACATGATCGAGGTATACAAGTGGAAAATGGGTATTAACAAAGGGGATATAAATAAGGTCTTGAGGATATCTCTCCAAGAGAGAACCCGCAATAATGGATTCAAGTTAGATAAGTTTAGATTTAGAAAGGATATAGGAAAGTATTGGTTTGGAAATAGGGTAGTTGATGAGTGGAACAGTCTGCCTAGTAGGGTTATTGAAGCTAGGACCTTGGGTAGTTTCAAATTTAGGTTGGATAAATTCATGAGTGAGAGGGGTTGGATTTGAGTGGGACTCACGCATGAGTGGGTAGAATTGTCAAAGCTTATTTCTTGGGTAGCATTGAAAATTGGGTTGAGCAAATATTCTGTTAGTGGGACGGATTGTGAAGGACCTGCCTAGTATGGGCCAACAGGCCTGCTGCAGTGTTCCTCCTTTCTTATGTTCTCTTAAGACATTCTGGCAGGATGATACTACCATCCACCTCAAAGCCATTAAAGTCAACATCACTTTCTTCTTAAAATGGGAGTGTTAATACTACATGACATCAGTGAATCCCAGGTGTTTGCCGTGCTGTTTGCTCTAGCTGGCGCTCAATTGAACTGGTGCTCCCACAAGGTACTAAGTGGTCCCAGATTTTTTTAATACGGCGCACACCGAGTGTTAAGACCCATTCTATGCTGACCAGGCATCTCAAGCCAATCATGCCAAATTTGGAGGCAGGAAAAATAAAACGTAGATCTACGTTTGGAGCACTAGCGGTAAGAATGTGGATCTACGTTTGGACAGTTAAGGGAGGGGCGAGACGTTTTGAGTGATAAAAAATATTGAAATAAAAAAATTATGGAACAAAATGTTTTCTTACCGAAAAATAGTGCATAATTCTGGCAACATGTTGATGTAATCGCCGTGTTTCTATCATATTTCTAAGTACGTTTTTACTAAAAAGTATTTTTTTCGATCTTTCTCTTAGGAAGAGGACATGTTGGCAATTTGTCAGGTTTTTTTTTTTTACATGGCAACTTCTGTGAGGAGTGTAGTGGGCGAGCAGCAGTGGAAGGAGCTCAGTAGCCTTCAGGCTTCCAATGAGAGCAGAGGAGTATAGTGCTCCGAGTTTGGCGCCCATTACCTAAGATTTTTACTCAAACATAATTACGTATCAATATCTCAGGAATAAGTTATTGACATTATAAATCCTGTTATTGAGGAATGATGGTTCTATTGAATTACAGGGAGAGTTTGCGATATGTTTTACGTTTTGTTGTTAGTGATTTTTTTCCCAAACAAATTAAAAAAAACATGCATTTCAACATTTTGTATAATGCAATCTATTGACAGAAAGCTCAAAACGCTCTGTAATTCGAAACCAAACTCTTCGTTTTCATCTGATTTCAACTAGAACATTGTATGTCTTACAAATTTTGTAGGAGAGGATTTGCCCTAAGCCCTATCAAATAGGCACTTTTTTTATATATAACTGTAGGGCAAAACATCACTAAAAACAAGGTATCTAGGTTTCAAATGGTGCTTAATTCACAGACAAATTCCCATTGAAATTTTAGCAAAATAAAAAATGATAAAAACGTGTCGCCACTCCCTTAAGGGTTAAACACGTCAGCCATTTCCCACCGAGGCAGGGTGACCCAAAAAGAAAGAAAAAAACTTTCATCATCATTCAACCCTTTCACAATCACTCATACATAATCACTGTCTTTGTAGAGGCGCTCAGATACGACAGCTTAGACTTCCCTCCAAACTGTCAATATCCCAAACCCCTCCTTGAAAGTGCAGGCATTGTACTTCCCATTTCCAGGACTCAAGTCTGGCTAACCGGTTTCCCTGAATCCTTTCACAAAATATTACCTTGCTCACACTCCAACAGAAATGTAACACTTATTAATACACAGGAAACTGTAGATTTATGCAAAAACTACACTAAAAATCTTCAAACTGAAACTTGTACAAGACCCAATTTTAACCCTTTCGGGGTCGGTGCCGTACTAGTACGTTTTACGAGCAGGGGTTTGTGCCGTACTAGTACGCGTAAATTCTAGCGGCTTCAAATTAAGCGGGAAACAGCTGGTAGGCCTAGGGATGAGAGAATGGGTCTGCGTGGTCAGTGTGCGCAGTAGGAAAAATCGGGCACCCAGTGGTGCATTGTGGAACACCATTTCAGTACACCTTTCCACCATGCCTCGCAGCAAGAAACACCTTACTCCTCGGCGAATTGGCATGTGACAATCTTAAAAGTAGTGTGAAAGTTAAAAACATTGTGTGACTTAAAGGACCTGCAGTGTTCCATTCTTGAGTTCTAGGTGGGATAGCTTGAAGAAGTTTCTTGGCAATAGGTTCAGCTATGTTGTAGAAGCCGTAGCAATAGCTGAACCTATTGCCAAGAAACTTCTTCAACGCTATCCCACCTAGAACTCAAGAATGGAACACTGCAGGTCCTTTAAGTCACACAATGTTTTTAACTTCACACTACTTAAGATTGTCACATGCAGCTTTCCCCACCTGACCCAGCATTCTCCACCTGACTATACCCTATATATATTCATGTTACTCATTTTCCAGGTAGATCTGTCTGTGACTCGATAAAGCCACTGCGTGGCGAAACGTTGTCAATAAAGGATCACATTATACTGCTTATGTGTTTATTTTTCCATTGTGTCGGTATTTTATACCATTTATTTCCATAAGTGGTGGACCTGACTTAACTCAGTGGTGGACCTGACTTAACTCAGTGAAGACGTGTCTTGTGTGCCTCTGTCAATCTGAAGAAGATGTCCTCTCTGAGCTACTCTACCAGCAGCTGAAGGAAGAACTGAGGGTAGCTAAGCTTGAGATACAGCGACTGACTGAGGAAAACAAGAGGATTCGTAGTAATCCTCCTGTTGAGAATCCTCAAGCCAGGAAAGGAACCTGGACAGTGGCTAAAACGCATGGGACAAAGTTAAGGCTCAAGAGGACGGGTGGAGAGGTAGAAACAACGAAGACCCAGGAGAATGTTGTGAAACATCGAACCCATTCTCCGTGCTACCCGATGAATGTGAGTCGACTTCTGGGAGCGTCACGACGAAAGACACAAAGGAAGGTAAAACATTGTTGTTGTTGGGGACAGTCAGGTTAGGTACATGGATAGGGCTTTCTGTTTGATTGATAGGAGTAGGAGACAGAGGGTTTGCTTTCCTGGGGCTGGGATGGAGGATATTGTTAGCCGTCTGGACGACATCATGAGAGGTAATGGGAGCAATCCTATTATCTGTCTCAGTGCTGGAGGCAACGATGTTGGCAGACGTAGGAGTGAGGACCTGACTAGCAGGTTTAGGTCAGCAATAGACATAATTAGGAAGAAGGGTGGGAACCCTGTCATATGTGGTATTTTGCCAAGGAGAGGAGTTGAAATGAATGGCTTCCAGGAAATTGGTGTCAATTGCTGGCTGGACAATTACTGTAAGGAAAATTCAGTAACATTCATTGACAACTGGACCTCTTCTATGGCAGAAATGACATGTATGCCAGGGATGGGGTTCACTTATCCAGGTCTGGGGTGGGGCACTGGCAACTGCAGTGGAGGGAGCTGTTAGGGCTTTAAACTAGAAATAGTTAGTGGTATGGGTTTTGGGGAAAACAGAGAAGTCCCAGTGTAGTAATATTATAAGTTGTAGGAGAACTAGTAATAGGCAGAATAAGGTGGATAGTGGAAAGCTAGTGACACTAGATGACAAGGACAGTAATAGGTATAGTGGAAAACAGTATAGTGGAAAACAGAGATGAGCAGGAAGGGTAAAGAGAAAGGAGGGTCTCTAAATATATATTACACCAATAGTCGTAGTGCTAGGAATAAGATGGACGAGTTGAGATTAGTTGCAAGCGGTAATATTGATGTTTTTGCAATAACTGAGACATGGTTTAATATGAAAAAACGACTTGCCTGCCGAATGTCACATTCAGGGTTTTAAATTGTTCCAAGTAGACAGAAGTATCGGAAAGGGTGGGTGGCACTCTATGTCCGTGATCATTTAAATTGTTGCATAAAAACGGGTATAAAGTCTGAATTAACACATACAGAGTCTGTCTGGATAGAATTTTCAGAGGGTGTGAAAAATTTATTTTAGGCGTGATTTACCGTCCTCCAAACTTAGATAGGAACAAGGAGACTACTTTGGGAGGAAATTGTTAAGGCCACAAGACACGATAACGTAGTAATTCTAGGGACTTTAACTTTAGTCAGATTGATTGAATTTCATGACAGGGAATTTAGAATCTAACGACTTTTTAGAAGTAGTTCAGGATTGCTTTTTGAAGCAGTTTGTAACAGAACCTACAAGGGGAAATAACCTACTTGACTTGGTTCTGGCAAGCAAGGAAACCCTTGTTAATAATTTAGAAATTACAGAGGAACTCGCCAAGCGACCACAAGTCAATTACCTTTAGCATTGAATGGATGTATGATAGTAGGGATAATTCAGTAATGGTCCCAGATTTTCGCTTAGCAGATTATAATGGACTTAGAGAACACTTATCAACTGTGGACTGGGTGAAGAAGAGAGGTATCAATATGACAGTTTTCTTAACACTATACAGGCTGCCCAAAGAACATTTATCCTGTATAAAGAAATTAGATCAAGTAGAAATGACCCAAAATGGATGAATAATAGGCTCCAAATATCTTTTAGGGCAGAAGAAAGGAATTTATAGGCGCATAAAAGAGGTGAGGGTCATCTTATAAATCAGTATACTGACATTAAGAGGGACGTTAAAAAGGAATAAAAAAGCTAAACGGGACTATGAAATTAAAGTTGCTAGGGATTCAAAACTAACCCAAAAGTTTTTTCCAGGTTTATAGAAGAAAAGTTAGGATAAGATAGGTCCCCTTAAAAATAACTTTGGGCATCTTACTGACAAGGAGAATGATATGTGCTCTATTTTTAATAATTATTTTCTCTCGGTTTTTACACAGGAAGACATTAATAATATCCCAGAATTAATTTTTACAGAGGCCCAGAAGAAGATAAATTATGTAATATCACAGTCACTAGCGAAATGATTATGAAACAGCTGGACCGACTGAAACAAAATAAATCGCCGGGTCCTGATGAGCTTTTTGAAGGGTTCTTAGAATGCAAATGGAACTCTGTGAACCAATATCTAACATTTTTAATTTATCTCTTCAAACAGGTGTAGTGTCTGATATGTGGAAGATGGCTAATGTAATTCCTATTTTTAAAGCAGGGGACAAGTCACTACCGTCAAACTACCGCCCAATAAGCCTGACCTCAATTGTAGGCAAATTACTAGTCAATTATAGCTGATATTATTAGAAGCCATCTAGATAACCATAATTTGATTAATGATACCCAGCATGGATTCACGAGGGGCCGTTCCTGCCTATCTAATTTATTAACCTTCTTCAGTAAAGCTTTTGAGGCTGTTGATCACGATAAAGAATTCGATATTGTTTATTTAGACTTTAGTAAGGCTTTTGATAGAGTACCGCACCAGAGACTGTTAAAGAAAGTGGCAGCTCATGGCATTGGGGAAAAGTGCTGTCATGGATCGAGTCATGGCTCACCAATAGGAAGCAGAGAGTGTGCATAAATGGGGTTAAATCCGAATGGGGACTTGTAACAAGTGGTGTTCCACAGGGATCAGTCTTAGGCCCATTGTTATTTATAATATATATCAATGACCTTGATGAGGGAATTACTAGTGATATGAGCAAATTCGCCGACGACACGAAGATAGGTAGGATAATTGATTCAAACATAAATGTCATAGAACTTCAGGAAGATTTAGACAAACTTAATTCGTGTCAGAAAAGTGGCAGATGCAGTTCAATGTAGATAAATGCAAGGTTCTGAAGCTCGGGAGTGTCCATAACCCAAGCACTTATAAGTTAAATAACGTAGAACTTAGCCATACAGATTGAGAAGGACTTGGGGTGATGGTAAGCAGCAACCTTAAACCAAGACAGCAATGCCTAAGCGTACGTAATAAGGCAAATAGATTACTGGGATTTATATCAAGAAGTGTTAGCAACAGAAGTCCAGAGGTTATATTACAGCTTTATACATCATTAGTAAGGCCTCACCTAGATTACGCAGCTCAGTTCTGGTCTCCATATTACAGAATGGACATAAATTCGTTAGAAAACATTCAGCGTAGAATGACTAAATTAATACATAGCATTAGAAATCTTCCTTACGAAGAAAGATTGAAGACCCTAAAATTACATTCACTTGTAAGACGTAGAATGAGGGAGACATGATCGAGGTATACAAGTGGAAAATGGGTATTAACAAAGGGGATATAAATAAGGTCTTGAGGATATCTCTCCAAGAGAGAACCCGCAATAATGGATTCAAGTTAGATAAGTTTAGATTTAGAAAGGATATAGGAAAGTATTGGTTTGGAAATAGGGTAGTTGATGAGTGGAACAGTCTGCCTAGTAGGGTTATTGAAGCTAGGACCTTGGGTAGTTTCAAATTTAGGTTGGATAAATTCATGAGTGAGAGGGTTGGATTTGAGTGGACTCACGCATGAGTGGGTAGAATTGTCAAAGCTTATTTCTTGGGTAGCATTGAAAATTGGGTTGAGCAAATATTCTGTTAGTGGGACGGATTGTGAAGGACCTGCCTAGTATGGGCCAACAGGCCTGCTGCAGTGTTCCTCCTTTCTTATGTTCTCTTAAGACATTCTGGCAGGATGATACTACCATCCACCTCAAAGCCATTAAAGTCAACATCACTTTCTTCTTAAAATGGGAGGTAATACTACATGACATCAGTGAATCCCAGGTGTTTGCCGTGCTGTTTGCTCTAGCTGGCGCTCAATTGAACTGGTGCTCCCACAAGGTACTAAGTGGTCCCAGATTTTTAATACGGCGCACACCGAGTGTTAAGACCCATTCTATGCTGACCAGGCATCTCAAGCCAATCATGCCAAATTTGGAGGCAGGAAAAATAAAACGTAGATCTACGTTTGGAGCACTAGCGGTAAGAATGTGGATCTACGTTTGGACAGTTAAGGGAGGGGCGAGACGTTTTGAGTGATAAAAAATATTGAAATAAAAAAATTATGGAACAAAATGTTTTCTTACCGAAAAATAGTGCATAATTCTGGCAACATGTTGATGTAATCGCCGTGTTTCTATCATATTTCTAAGTACGTTTTTACTAAAAAGTATTTTTTTCGATCTTTCTCTTAGGAAGAGGACATGTTGGCAATTTGTCAGGTTTTTTTTTTTTACCCCCAAAATTGCGATTTTTATGATTGTTTCACTTGAAATACACTACATGGCAACTTCTGTGAGGAGTGTAGTGGGCGAGCAGCAGTGGAAGGAGCTCAGTAGCCTTCAGGCTTCCAATGAGAGCAGAGGAGTATAGTGCTCCGAAGTTTGGCGCGCCATTACCTAAGATTTTTACTCAAACATAATTACGTATCAATATCTCAGGAATAAGTTATTGACATTATAAATCCTGTTATTGAGGAATGATGGTTCTATTGAATTACAGGGAGAGTTTGCGATATGTTTTACGTTTTGTTGTTAGTGATTTTTTTTTCCCAAACAAATTAAAAAAAAAACATGCATTTCAACATTTTGTATAATGCAATCTATTGACAGAAAGCTCAAAACGCTCTGTAATTCGAAAACCAAACTCTTCGTTTTTCATCTGATTTCAACTAGAACATTGTATGTCTTACAAATTTTGTAGGAGAGGATTTGCCCTAAGCCCTATCAAATAGGGCACTTTTTTTTTATATATAACTGTAGGGCAAAACATCACTAAAAACAAGGTATCTAGGTTTCAAATGGTGCTTAATTCACAGACAAATTCCCATTGAAATTTTAGCAAAATAAAAAAAATGATAAAAACGTGTCGCCACTCCCTTAAGGGGTTAAACACGTCAGCCATTTCCCACCGAGGCAGGGTGACCCAAAAAGAAAGAAAAAAACTTTCATCATCATTCAACCCTTTCACAATCACTCATACATAATCACTGTCTTTGTAGAGGCGCTCAGATACGACAGCTTAGACTTCCCTCCAAACTGTCAATATCCCAAACCCCTCCTTGAAAGTGCAGGCATTGTACTTCCCATTTCCAGGACTCAAGTCTGGCTAACCGGTTTCCCTGAATCCTTTCACAAAATATTACCTTGCTCACACTCCAACAGAAATGTAACACTTATTAATACACAGGAAACTGTAGATTTATGCAAAAACTACACTAAAAATCTTCAAACTGAAACTTGTACAAGACCCAATTTTAACCCTTTCGGGTCGGTGCCGATAGCTATCGTTTACGAGCAGGGGTTGGTGCCGACTAGTACGCGTAAATTCTAGCGGCTTCAAATTAAGCGGGAAACAGCTGGTAGGCCTAGGGATGAGAGAATGGGTCTGCGTGGTCAGTGTGCGCAGTAGGAAAAAAATCGGGCACCCAGTGGTGCATTGTGGGAACACCATTTCAGTACACCTTCTCCACCATGCCTCGCAGCAAGAAACACCTTACTCTCGGCGAATTGGGACACTTTTATTGATCAGTGACAGTTCTAACAGTGATGGGGGTGTTAGTGAAGGTGACTTTCAAGGTTTTGAGGCGGTTGTGACCGAAAATAGTGACCATAATACCGGTATAAGTGAGGAAAACCCCGACGACCCACAGCCGTCCACCTCTGGTGCTGTGGCGTCTTGTTCACGGCCAGTTGTACCAGAACGAAGGCGGAAACTCCTATTTTCTAATGTCCCAGACTCAGATGTGAGCAATGGTGATGATACTGATAGTGACTATGAACTCCAAGCCCTTCGAAATAGTTCCAGTAGCGCGAGTGAAGAGGAATATTCACCAGTGAAGCGTCAGTATATACGACGGTATATGCGCTCTGGTAGTGTGCCATATGCTCTTCCAAGGGTTAGGAGTACATCTCGGAGTACATCCCGTGGGCGTACAACAGGAAGTGATAGTGAAAATGATGATGATACGTTGCAATTGGTATGAGAAATGTGCATGCAACTGGTAGTGGTGGTGGTGGTGTGGCGCGCGAGGCACCAGCAGTGGACCATGCTGGCACCCACGCCGCTGACTCAGCTCAGTTACAACAAAGGCAACCTCACCCACCCACCAACCCCACAACCACAACCTCCACTTCTACAACCCCACAACCACCTGTAAATATCCAGTACCCACCAGCAGACCGCACCTGGGATTGGCAGGAAGCTGACAATTTTATTCCCAATCCCCATCAGTTTGATGAAAGTCACAGTGGATTACGCCCATCTTGTCCACTTGGGAACAATGCCAGTGAACTGGAATGTTTCCAGTTATTCTTTGACGAACCCCTGATAGACATTATTATCAGAGAAAGCAACAGATACTTCGATTACACCATGGCAAACACGATTCTTTCACCAAAATCACGTCTACACCAGTGGAAGGAGACAACTGTGGCAGAGATGTATCTTTTCTTTGCCACAATAATGCTTATGCCGCATGTTTATAAACACCGTATCAAATCATATTGGTCAACAGACAGATTGATTGCAACACCAGCTTTCAGTGATATTATACCAGTGAATCGATTTGTGCTACTTCTACGCATGTTACATTTTCGGACAAAACCAGGCCTGACAGATCCGACAGGTTATATAAGATTAGGAATGTGTTTCTGTATCTGAAAGAGAAGTTCAATATGTATTTTTATCCCTTCAGGAAGCTTGTTATTGACGAGTCACTGATTCTGTTCAAAGGTAGACTGTCGTTCAAGCAGTATATACCAAGCAAGAGGAAACGCTTTGGTATAAAGTTGTTTGTGCTTTGTGATTGCTACAGTGGTATTGTATTGGATATTATTGTGTACACTGGAAGTAATACATTGAAAGATACCAGGAAGTTACTGGGTATCTCTGGTGATGTGGTTAGAACAATGATGGAACCATATCTTGGTAAGGGGCATACATTATATACTGATAACTGGTACACAAGCCCCTCCCTCAGTGATTTTTGCGAGTGAACATGACAGATGTGTGCGGTACAGTGCGTGCAAATCGTAAGCATATGCCTAGGTTCAGTGCAGGCACTCGTAGAGGTGAGGTGCAGGCGTTTGCTGCCAATGATATCATGGCATTTCGGTGGCATGACAAACGAGATGTCACACTGTTGTCATCAATTCACCCTAATGAAATGGCAGACAGTGGCAGGGTGAATAGAGAGACTGATGAACCCATTCTAAAACCTGCAGCTGTGATGGATTACACTCTCAATATGCGCTTAGTGGACAAATGTGACATGCAGATTGGGTTTGCTGATTGTGTTAGAAAGAGTTATAAGTGGTACATAAAACTCTTTTTTCACATTCTGGACATTACCATGCTCAATGCTTATAATGTTTATAAGTTGAAGACCACAAACAAACCACCATATGGCGAATTTTGTTTGTCTGTTATCAGGCAAATATTCACCAAGTACCAAGAAACACCACCTGCAATAGAAAACCGCCCACGAAATTACCAACAACTACCCTCTCGTCTGAGGCTTGGTGGTGAACACTTCCTAACAAAACTGCCTGCTACTGCTTGCAAGAAAAGGCTCAGAAGAGGTGTTATGTCTGTGCACATACAAAAAGACGCACACAGCAACGCAAAGACACTCGTTTATGTGTGTGGAATGTGAAACACCATTGTGCATGGAACCATGTTTCAGAGACTTCCACAGGCTGCAGAAATTCTAGAAACATCTGCAGTGACTGAATATGTGTATATATAGATTGAACAATAGTTATAAACATAATTGTACATTGTACATTGTTGTAAATATGTTTTGTAAACAAACTAGTGATAACAAACTTTGTGGCATTATTTTATAAGAAATAGCGAGTGAATATTTGAAAACAGCACTTATATTGGTCTCACAGTCCATAAAAGTTATTTGAAAAAAAAAAATTAAATTTCATAAGAAAATAACTTAAAAAAAAAAAAAAAAAAAAAAAAAAAAAAACCATTACCGGCCAACCGGAAGTCGCCGATGATGCCGTCACCGGATCGTTTTGGGTCAACTTGAATCCTCCATATCTCCGTAAGTATTGATCACAAAAAAATTTTGTTTAGCTATTTAGATTCAGAAAAAAAAAAAACTATCATTTCATAAGAAAAAATAATTTTTTTTTTTCCGAATATTTTTCGACCCCAGGAACACTTTCCTCAGAAGGCCTGTCGACCCCCAAAGGGTTAATACTGCCGGCTAACACTAATTTTAAGTGCTATGTGCTTTGTATATATGGTACGTATAGTGTGACCCATACACTAACAGTGTGCTTTAATGAATTAGAATGGCACACATTAAAAAGTTAGACATAGCACAAATATTTTTTACTTAGCTGGGGACCCTCTTTAAGTTAGCAAATGAGAGGAGGAGGAGGCAAATTCATGTCCCTATACATACTTTGAAGAAAAGAATGTTTCTGAAGAGTGTAACTCACTTATTGTGGAAGCAAAGTGTTGGTCATTCTTAGATGAAGAGATGTACCCATGAGCAGCACCTTTGTTGATACGAGTCAAGCGTAGTGTGATGAGAGATTCCAGCAACTGTTGCATCCTTAACGCCTCATGTTGTTTCTGACGCACTTCTCCCAAGATACTGTCTGCCTCTGCCTTAAAAGCTTTTTCCTAGTTAAATGAGATTTTAATTATATTAATGTGTACGCAAATTTGTGATATGGTTCAATAATGTTTCATTGTAGCTTCTAACATTAAGTCCAATATTTTCTGCTAAGGATAGTACACAAAACTAGGTTGAATAGATGTCTTTAGTGATAAATTATAATATCAAATTAAAGGTGAACAATTCAAGCTAAAATATAACTTCTTGATATTAAACCGATGAGAGTAACCTGCTTCTAAATGGAAGTCTTTCTGAAAAATTCTGATTCTCTAAGTAATGCACTTTATGTTGATGTATAAAAAAGTTAGAACCATAATTGGATCAATTCAAGACTAAACTACAAATTGGAAATGAAACTACACAACATTTTTCAGTCTGTCCAGCACCATTGTCAAGTTACAAGGTAAGAGAACAGGGGCTATGGTCAGAAGTTGTTAGGAGATAACTATGGTTAGGGCATGAGAGATAAGAAGACAGTCAAGGTCAGGAGAGGTTGAGAGACAGTCAAGGTCAGGAGAGGTTGAGAGACAGCCAAGGTCAGGTCATGAGGCTTGTAGACAGTCAAGGTCAGGAGAGGTTAAGAGACAGCCAGGGTCAGGTCATGAGGCTGGTAAACAGTCAAGGTCAGGAGAGGTTAAGAGACAGGTCATGAATGAGATACTAGTGTAATACTTTTTGTTATCAATACTTGAGTCTTCTCAAGTCTGGACTCTATCACCTTAAATGAAACTAAGGATGGGACAATACCAAAATTTTTTGCTGATCAAAACAAATGAACAAAAAACAATCCACACATGGAGACAGCCAACAAATTTACACTTCATCTAGAAAAACCCTAGTATATTTTATTTGGTAACAAACAGTATAACTAAACATCAAAATAAATGAAAAACAAATCAAAAGAAATTATGACATTAAAATTCTAGGGTTACACCAATACAATAACCTAAAATTCAATACCAACACATTGCCACAAAAGTATCAAAACTGTAGACATACTCTCAAACATCTGCTATCATGTACCTAAGTTTACTGTGCTTACCTTATTCTACACTTATCAATCCATATCTCATATACAGTGGTACCTCGAGTTACGATGGTCCCCAAAATCGCCCTTTTATGCAAGTTTATTTTTTTAAATGCTTTTGTAAGTATATTTTTGGGGGTGTAAAAGGACTAGTCTATTTTACATTATTCCTTATGGGGATAAATTCGTTTGGTAATGGCACTTGAACAGCATTCTCGAACGAAAAAATATCGTAACTCGAGGTACCACTGTATGTTGTCTGTGGGTGGAGATCAACAATGACGGACCATCTTAAACCAATCATAACACAACATAAGGCAGCCATCAGGGTTATATCAAATACAGTGGTACCTCGAGTTACGATATTTTTTCGTTCGAGAATGCTGTTCAAGTGCCATTACCAAACGAATTTATCTCCATAAGGAATAATGTAAAATAGACTAGTCCTTTTACACCCCCAAAAATATACTTACAAAAGCATTTAAAAAAATAAACTTACATAAAAGGGCGATTTTGGGGACCATCGTAACTCGAGGTACCACTGTACTAGTTTTAGACAAAGATATATCACCTCTATTCAAAGCTCTAAATGTACTAAACATATAAGCCATTCATGCTTTCTACTGTTCACTTTCTACTGGAGCACTGAATAGAACTCATGGGCATTAAACAAGGGGAACAAAAGACACTCAGGTTTGATCCAAGGAAAGGATGGCGAGGTCCAATTCCTTGGATTAAGAACCCAACATTGGTCTCAAGGAACCTCTTACATACCCTTCTTTTTTCTTCTTCCTCCAGGGCCAACTTCTCCCTCCACACATCAATTTTGTCTTCCTCTTCCTGTTTTGCCTTTATCTCCTCTTTCTTCTCTAGTTGTATTAACTTCTTTCTTTTCTTCGCTCTCTTTCGTTTCATCCTCCGCTGATTAACCAACATTTTAACTTTGCGGATAAAGCACTCGTCTTGGAAATTTCTGATCACTTCATTTATTCTTATCTAATGGGGAAAATAATAAGAACATAAGAAAGAAGGAACACTGCAGCAGGCCTACTGGCCCAAACGAGGCAGGTTCAATTCTCCCACCGACTTAAGCCAATGCCTTGACCTGTTCAGGTCAGTCACATTCACTTAAGAAAGGAGCACGGCATCTGACCTAGTAGCAGAAGCTAGTTAGGTCCAACTCACACCCACCCACTCATGTATTTTTTTTTTTTTAACACATCGGCCGATTCCCACCAAGGCAGGGTGGCCCGAAAAAGAAAAACTTTCATCATCATTCACTCCATCACTGTCTTGCCAGAGGGGTGCTTTACACTACAGTTATAAAACTGCAACACCCCTCCTTCAGAGTGCAGACACTGTACTTCCCATCTCCAGAACTCAAGTCCGGCCTGCCGGTTTCCCTGAATCCCTTCATAAATGTTACTTTGCTCACACTCCAACAGCACGTCAAGTATTAAAAACCATTTGTCTCCATTCACTCCTATCAAATACGCTCACACATGCTTGCTGGAAGTCCAAGCCCCTCGCACACAAAACTTCCTTTACCCCCTCCCTCCAACCTTTCCTAGGCCGACCCCTACCCCGCCTTCCCTCCACTACAGATTTATACACTCTCAAAGTCACTCTGTCTCGTTCCATTCTCTCTACATGTCCGAACCACCTCAACAACCCCTCCTCAGCTCTCTGGATAATAGTTTTGGTAATCCCGCACCTCCTCCTAATTTCCAAACTCCGAATTCTCTGCATTATATTCACACCACACATTGACCTCAGACATGACATCTCCACTGCCTCCAGCCTTCTCCTCGTTGCAACATTCATCACCCATGCTTCACACCCATATAAGAGTGTTGGTATAACTATACTCTCATACATTCCTTTCTTTACTTCCATGGACAAAGTTCTTTGTCTCCACAGACTCCGAAGTGCTCCACTCAACCCTTTTTCCCTCATCAATTCTATGATTCACCTCATCATTCATAGACCCATCTGCTGACATGTCCACTCCCAAATATCTGAATACATTCACCTCCTCCATACCCTCTCCCTCCAATCTGATATCCAACCTTTCGTCACCTAATCTTTTTGTTATCCTCATCACCTTACTCTTTCCTATATTCACTTTCAATTTTCTTCTTTTACACACCATACCAAATTCATCCACCAACCTCTGCAACTTCTCTTCAGAATCTCCCAAAAGCACAGTGTCATCAGCAAAAAGCAACTGTGACAACTCCCACTTTGTATTTAATTCTTTATCTTTTAACCCCACACCTCATGCCAAGACCCTCACATTCACTTCTCTTACAACCCCATCTATAAATATATTGAACAACCACGGTGACATCACACATCCTTGTCTAAGGCCCACTTTTACTGGGAAATAGTCCCCTTCCCTCCTACACACACTAACTTGAGCCTCACTATCCTCATAAAAACTCTTCACTGCTTTCAGTAACCTACCTCCTATTCCATACACCTGCAACATCTGCCACATTGCCCCCCTATCCACCCTATCATACGCCTTTTCCAAATCCATAAATGCCACAAAAACCTCTTTACCCTTATCCAATTACTGTTCACCTATATGTTTCATTGTAAACACTTGGTCTACACACCCCCTACCTTTCCTAAAGCCCCCATGTTCATCTGCTATCCTGCTTTCTGTCTTACTCTTAATTCTTTCAATAATAACTCTACCATACACTTTACCAGGTACACTCAACAGACTTATTCCCCTATAATTTTTGCACTCTCTTTTGTCCCCTTTGCCTTTATACAAAGGAACAATACACGCTCTCTGCCAATCCCTAGGTACCTTACCCTCTTCCATACATTTATTAAATAATAGCACTAACCACTCCAAAACTATATCCCCACCTGCTTATAACATTTCTATCTTTATCCCATCAATCCCAGCTGCCTTACCCCCTTTCATTCTATCCACTGCCTCACAAACTTCCCCCACACTCACAACTGGCTCTTCCACACTCCTACAAGATGTTATTCCTCCTTGCCCTATACACGAAATCACAGCTTCCCTGTCTTCATCAACATTTAACAACTCATCAAGATATTCCCTCCATCTTCCCGATACCTCTAACTCTCCATTTAATAACTCTCCATTTAATAACTCTCCATTTAATAACTCTCCATTTAATAACTCTCCATTTAATAACTCTCCATTTAATAACTCTCCATTTAATAACTCTCCATTTAATAACTCTCCATTTAATAACTCTCCATTTAATAACTCTCCATTTAATAACTCTCCATTTAATAACTCTCCATTTAATAACTCTCCATTTAATAACTCTCCATTTAATAACTCCATTTAATAACTCTCCATTTAATAACTCTCCATTTAATAACTCTCCATTTAATAACTCTCCATTTAATAACTCTCCATTTAATAACTCTCCATTTAATAACTCTCCATTTAATAACTCTCCATTTAATAACTCTCCATTTAATAACTTTCTCCATTTAATAACTCTCCATTTAATAATCATTCAATCCATTTAATAACTCTCCATTTAATAACTCTCCATTTAATAACTCTCCATTTAATAACTCTCCATTTAATAACTCTCCATTTAATAACTCTCCATTTAATAACTCTCCATTTAATAACTCTCCATTTAATAACTCTCCATTTAATAACTCTCCATTTAATAACTCTCCATTTAATAACTCTCCATTTAATAACTCTCCATTTAATAACTCTCCATTTAATAACTCTCCTTTTTAATAAATACTCCATTTAATAACTCTCCATTTAATAACTCTCCATTTAATAACTCTCCATTTAATAACTCTCCATTTAATAACTCTCCATTTAATAACTCTCCATTTAATAACTCTCCATTTAATAACTCTCCTCTCCTATTTTTAACTGTCAAATCCATTTGTTCCCTAGGCTTCCTCAACTTATTAATCTCGCTCCAAAACTTTTTCTTATTTTCAACAAAATTTGTTGATAACATCTCACCCACTCTCTCATTTGCTCTCTTTTTACATTGCTTCACCACTCTCTTAACCTCTCTTTTTCTCTCCATATACTTTTCCCTCCTTGCATCACTTCTACTTTGTAAAAACCTCTCATATGCTAACTTTTTCTCCCTTACTACTCTCTTTACATCATCATTCCACCAATCGCTCTTCTTCCCTCCCGCACCCACTCGCCTGTAACCACAAACTTCTGTTGAACACTCTAACACTACATTTTTAAATCTACCCCATACATCTTCGACCCCATTGCCTACACTCTACTAGCCCATCTATCCTCCAATAGTTGTTTATATCTTACCCTAACTGCCTCCTCTTTTAGTTTATAAACCTTCACTCTCTCTTACTTACTGCTTCTATTTTCCTTGTATCCCATCTACCTTTTACTCCCACTGTAGCTATAACTAAAAAGTGATCTGATATATCTGTGTCCCTCTATAAACATGTACATCCTGAAGTCTACTCAACAGTCTTTTATCTACCAATACATAGTCCAACAAACTACTGTCATTACGCCCTACATCATATCTTGTATACTTATTTATCCTCTTTTTCTTAAAATATGTATTACCTATAACTAAACCCTTTCTATACAAAGTTCAATCAAAGGGCTCCCATTATCATTTACACCTGGCACCCCAAACTTACCTACCACACCCTCTCTACATGTTTCTCCTACTTTAGCATTTAGGTCCCCTACCACAATTACTCTCTCACTTGGTTCAAAAGTTCCTATACATTCACTTAACATCTCCCAAAATCTCTCTCTCTCCTCTACACTCCTCTCTTCTCCAGGTGCATACACGCTTATTATGACCCACTTTTCGCATCCGACCCTTATTTTAATCCACATAATCCTTGAATTTACACATTTATATTCCCTCTTCTCCTTCCATAACTGATCCTTCAATATTATTGCTACCCCTTCCTTAGCTCTAACTCTCTCAGATACTCCTGACTTAATCCCATTTATTTCTCCCCACTGAAACTCGCCTACCCCCTTCAGCTTTGTTTCGCTTAGGGCCAGGACATCCAACTTCTTTTCATTCATAACATCAGCAATCATCTCTTTCTTATCATCCGCACTACATCCACGCACATTCAAACAACCCAGTTTTATAAAGTTTTCTTCTTCTCTTTTTAGTAAATGTGTACAGGAGAAGGGGTTACTAGCCCATTGCTCCCGGCATTTTAGTCGCCTCATACGACATGCATGGCTTACGGAGGAAAGATTCTTTTCCACTTCCCCATGGACAATAGAGAAAATAAAAAGAACAAGAGCTATTAAGAAAAAGAAGAAAAACCTAGATGTGTGTATGTATATATATGCATGTGCATGCCTGTGTAGTGTGACCTAAAGTGTAAGTAGAAGTAGCTAGATATACCTGTTATCCAGCGTGTTTATGAGACAGAAAAAGACACCAGCAATCCTACCATCATGTAAAACAGTTTCAGGTTTCTGTTTCACAGTCACCTGGCAGGACGGTAGTACCTCCCTGGGTGGTTGCTGTCTACCAACCTACTACCTATGTATTTATCCAACCTAATTTTAAAACTACACAATGTCTTAGCTTCTATGACAGTACTCGGGAGTTTGTTCCACTCATCCACAACTCTATTCCCAAACAAGTGCTTTCCTATATCCTTCCTGAATCTGAATTTTTCCAATTTAAAACCATTGCTGTGAGTCTTGTCAATACTAGATATTTTTAGCATGCTATTTACATCCTCTTTATTAATTCCTGTTTTCCATTTATACACCTCAGTCATATCCCCCTTAATTCTACGCCTTTCTAGAGTGCAGATTCAGGGCCCTCAGTCTATCCTCATAGGGAAGATTTCTGATACATGGCATCAACTTTGTCATCCTCCTTTGTACATTCTCCAGTGCATTTACATCCATTCTGTAATATGGTGACCAAAACTGTGTAGCATAATCTAAATAAGGCCTAACCAAAGATATATAGAGTTGAAGAACAACCTGCAGACTTCTATTATTTATACTTCTTGATATGAAGCCAAGAATTCTGTTAGCTCTATTGTGAACACTTATGCACTGTTGTCTTGGTTTCAGATTACTGCTAACCAGAACTCCTAAATCCTTTTCGCAATCCATAATACAGTGGACCCTCGGTTTTCGTTCACCTAAAAACTCGAACAATTATGTAAGTGTATTTTCGTAAGTGCTTTTGTAAGTGTATTTTTTGGGGGTCTGAAATGACAAACCTAATTTACATTTGTCCTTATGGGAACAAATTTGTTCGATAACGGCACTCAAACAGCATTCTGGAAAGAATTTTCGACGAAAACCGAGGGTCCACTGTATTAAGATCTACATTATTTAGTTTATATGTGGCATAGTTATTTTCCTATCCAACATTTAGAACTTTGCATTTGTCTATATTAAACTGCATCTGCCACTTCTCCGACCACTGCATCAGTCTATTCAAATCCTCCTGGAGTGCTCTAATTTTCCTCTAGTTGGTTCTGTCACAAACTGTTTTAACCCTTTCAGGGTCCAGAGGCCAAATTTCAGAGGGTGCACTAGTGTCCAAGAATTTAAAAAAAAAAAAAAAAAAAATCTTATTTTTTCTTATGAAATTTTAGAGAATCTTTTTCTGGAGGTAATAAAACAAAAAGTACGAAATTTGATGGAAAATTGATGAAATTATGCTCTCGCGAATTCTGATGCATCAGCGATATTTACGCATCGGCGATTTTGCCGACTTTGACTCCCATTTTAGGCCAATTACATTATTCCAGTCGACCAAATTCTTAGCTATTTCACTAGTATTACTTCTATTCTATTGATTGAGCACAAGAAATCGCCCAGTCAACTGTTTCAACTACAAAATAAAGTGATCGGAAATTGGTAATTTAGCCAATTTAACTCAAAGTTCAAAATACAGTGGACCCCCGGAAATCGGCCACCTCCCAACTCGAACAATTATGTAAGTGTATTTTTGTAAGTGTTTTTGTAAGTGTATTTTTGGGGGTCTGAAACAACTAATCTAATTTACATTTGTCCTTATGGGAATAAATTCATTCGGTAATGCCACTCAAACAACATTCTGGAACGAATTATGGCCGATTTCCGGGGGTCCACTGTACGTATTCCAATTTCAAAATAGGGTGCAGAATAAACAATGCAAGCATTCCTGGCACTAAACTAACATTTCGTCTGTTCATTAGTTACGTTGTCAGTCTTTACATATGAATTCCATTTTGATTTTTTATTCACATAATGAATTTTTAATCAAACCAAAAAATGGAAGATTTACTGTTATGCAATATTGTAATAATTGTACAAATAATATCACCACATTTGTGAACATATATTAGACCCACCAGCTGGCGCGTATTAGACGTGTGAAGTCATTTGTTTACTCTTGAACACAGACAAAAATTAAACATTTCCACTACTTTGAGCTCAGTTTCAAGCCATTTCTTGTACTAAAACCAATCAAAATTATCTCTATTTCTGTAATATATCTTCCATTCTATCAAATGAGACCAAGAAATAGCAAATACAACTATAAAAAGTACAGTGGACCCTCGCTATTCAAACATTCCAAAACTCGCCCTTTTATGTAAGTTTATTATTGTAAGTGCTTTTATAAGTGTATTTTTGGGGGTCTGAAATGGACTAATCTAATTTACATCATTCCTTATGGGAATAAATTAGTTTGGTAACAGCACTTGAACAGCATTCTGGAATGAGGGTGAGTTTTGGAGTGTTCGAATAGCAAGGGTCCACTGTATACAAAAAACACACTGCAAAGTCGCTGTTTTAATCGAAAATTACGGTCTCAGTTTTTTTCTCTCATTATGCTGCAGGATTTGTTTTATGTGGTGCACACTTACCACATAGATGTATTCTCTCATATCTAGGCCCAAATTTACCACTCACAGCTTATCTGAGTGAGCTGAGCTCATGACGTAGAACTATGGTTTGGACCCTGAACTCAAAGCCGTAGAACTACGGCACGGACCCTGAAAGGGTTAAAAAGGAGTCCTTTATCGTATCAAGAAAGTCACTAGACTCAAGATTTCGTATAACATTGTTCCAATCAATTTGTCTAAAGTTAAAATCTCCCATTAACACAACATTTTCATATCTAGATGCCTTGTGAATTTCGTCCCATAAAAGTTTACTGCACTCCCTATCAAGATTTAGGGGCCTGTAAATCACACCCAAGATTAGTTTTTCATGGCCTTCAAGAAGCTGTAACCAAACAGATTCAGTGGCTGACGCTTCTAATTTTATATCTTGTCTAAAACAACAGTTTAAATTGTCTCTTGAAATAGTTCCCAACAAATCAATACCTAGTACTGCCTTTCATCCAATAACTCCTTTACTTGAAGCTTTAAAAGATAATTAAGGTGCTATTATATTCCCTAAACTTTGAAAAATGCTCATTATTACTTTCCTATACGATAATCTCAATTTTTAATAATATGTTACTATTATGTTACCCCCTACTCAATCAAAACTAAATACAGTGGACCCCCGGCTAACGTTCATTCCAGATAACGTTATTTTCGGCTAAAGGTTGCTTTTTACGTTCAATATTTTTTTCGGCAAGCGTTATTTACTCGGCTAACGTTACGTACCAGACCTGTCTGCCCGCTCTGCGCTTGCGCACCTCCTCCCAGGACGCCAGTCCAGTATTGTTTACACTTGAGTGAACAATAGCCAGCGCGCTCTTTCAAGCATTCACAATACATTTGGTGTCTTTTTTGGTGATTTAGTGACTGTCACTGTGAAATAAGTCACCATGGGTCCAAAGAAGCTTCCTAGTGGCACCCCTGTGGTAAAGAGAGTGAGGAACACCATCGAACTGAAGAAGGAGATTGTTGAAAAATATGAGAGTGGCGTACGTGTGGGTGAGCTTGTCAGGATGTACAACAAAAACACAGTTTAGCAGGCATGCAGGGAGTGTAGCAGGCATGCAGGGAGTGTAGCAGGCATGCAGGGAGTGTAGCAGGCATGCAGGGAGTGTAGCAGGCATGCAGGGAGTGTAGCAGGCATGCAAGGAGTGTAGCAGGCATGCAAGGAGTGTAGCAGGCATGCAGGGAGTGTAGCAGGCATGCAGAGAGTGTAGAAGGCAAGCAAGAAGTGTAACAGGCATGAAGGAGTGTAACAGGCATGCAAGGAGTGTAGCAGGCATGCAGGGAGTGTAGCAGGCATGCAAGGAGTGTAGCAGGCATGCAAGGAGTGTAGCAGGCATGCAAGGAGTGTAGCAGGCATGCAGGGAGTGTAGCAGGCATGCAGGGAGTGTAGAAGGCAAGCAAGGAGTGTAACAGGCATGCAAGGAGTGTAGCAGGCATGCAAGGAGTGTAGCAGGCATGCAAGGAGTGTAGCAGGCATGCAGGGAGTGTAGCAGGCAAGCAGGGAGTGTAGCAGGCATGCAGGGAGTGTTGCAGGCATGCAGGGAATGTAGCAGGCATACAGGGAGTGTAGCAGGCATGCAAGGAGTGTAGCAGGCATGCATGGAGTGTAGCAGGCATGCATGGAGTGTAGCAGGCATGCAAGGAGTGTAGCAGGCATGCATGGAGTGT
Organism: Cherax destructor; assembly: GCA_009830355.1. NCBI lineage: Eukaryota > Metazoa > Arthropoda > Malacostraca > Decapoda > Parastacidae > Cherax > Cherax destructor. The sequence goes on along the minus strand of WNWK01011750.1, from coordinate 25,269 downwards.
AGCAGGAATGAAAGGGGAGTAGCAGGCATGCAGGGAGTGTAACAGGCATGAAAGGAGTGTAGCAAGCATACAGGGAGTGTAGCAGTAGTGCAGGGAGTGAGGATTCCCCTTCCAAACACTAAGCCCTGCCCCTGTCCTCCCTATCTTCCAGATGCCAGCAAGTCTCTTCAATAAAGGTAAGTAAATGTTATTTTAAATGTTTATTTCATTATTTATTTATAAATTTTAAATTGTATGTAGTATTTATGTGTGTTTTCTGTATGTAAAACTATAGTTATTCTTTAAAAATTTTTTTTTTTGTGTGAATATTTTTGGATGTCTGGAACGGATTAATTGTATTTACATTATTTCTTATGGGAAATAAGGCTTCGGATAACGTTTGTTTACATTTTCCGTGAGCACGTCTATCTATTATGTAATAATCACTCTTGGGCACATTAAATGTCCAATTTTACATCAATATAGACATTTTCATTAATCCATCTATGATATTTTCTTCAAAATTATATAAGAAACACATTACATAGCATATAAACAGCATATAAACATGCTGTTTATATGCTATGTAGGTGTGATTGCCGGGCAGAGGGAAAACATTACGTAATGCTAATAATAATCACTCTTGGGCACATTAAATGTCCTATTTTATGTTAATACTATAGACATTTTCATTAATCCATCAATGATATTTTCTTCAAAATTATTTAAAAAACACGTTACATAGCATATAAACATGATACATACACCCACAGAATAAAAATTGACAAATATGAGATTTGTTTACCAAGCGACTTTGTAGGAGTGTTGGAAGAATTACGTTTTCTCTAGTCAAACACTGAGAGATAACTGTAGAAAAATATTCCTTTCATATGCCTTCACTCTATATATAGCTATTCACGACCATTGTGGGTTTAGCGCTTCTTTTTTATTATAATAATAATAAAAATGCTCACAAAATTAGCACAAAGATCATTTGCTGCTCACAGGAGATTTCAACATAAATCTCCTTCATGACCAGGACCCACAGGTAAATGAATTCACAAACACTATGAGCAACTGCTTATTACTACCAACAATATCAAAACCTACAAGAATCTCTGAGAATAGTACCTCGTTACTAGACCACATCTGGACTAACACTATATTCCCTCTAAAATCAGGCATAATCACAGAAAACACCACAGACCACTACCCTACCTTTCTCATAACTAACCTAGGCATTTTGCCCCAAGAAATTGAAAAAGTTACCTTCAGACTACATAATGAGTCAGCTGTTAATAATTTTATATCAGCTATGACGAACATTGACTGGCTTAATGAATTAGAAACATATTCAGATACTAATAAATGCATCAAGAACTTTCTTAAAAAAACACACAACCTTTATAACAGACATTGCCCTAAAAAACTAAACAGATCACAGCTAAGAGACTTAACAATCCCTGGCTAACACCCAGCATCCTTAACCCTTTGAGGGTTTTTGACGTACTAGTACGGCTTACATGCCAGGGCGTTTGACGTACTAGTACGCCTAAATTCTAGTGCCCTCAAATCAAGCAGAAACAGGCTGGTAGGCCTAGATATCAGAGAATGTGTCTGTGCGGTCAGTGTGCGCAGTATAAAAAAAATCCTGCACCACACAGTGCATAATGAGGAAAAAAAAACTCTGACCGTATTTTTAGTTTAAAAAAGCGACTTTGCAGTCTATTTTCGTATGGTATTTATGATTATATTCTCGTTTTCTTGGTCTCATTTGATAGAATGGAAGATATATTAGAGAAATAGAGATAATTTTGATCGGTTTCTCAATGACAAGTACCTAGAAATTGAGCGCAAAGTAGTGAAAATGTTCGATTTTTGGCGATGTTCAAGAGTAAACAAATAACGCCACACGTACAATACACATCAACTGGCGACTCTAATATTCTTGCACAAGTGTGCTGATGTCATTTATACCGTTTTTACAATGATGCAGTAGTATACATAATAATAAATCTTCAATTTATTGTGAGAATAAAAATTCAAAATGGAAAGCAAAAGTAATGTAAGAGGGGCCTGGAAACGTGACTAATGGACAGATAAAATGTTATTCAAGTGCCAGGAATGTCTGTCTCGTTTATTCTGGACCCTATTTTGAAATTGGCATCTTTTGAAATTTGTGTGAAATTGGACAAATTGCCAATTTCTGACTACCTTATTGGGTAGTTGAAATCGGTAAATTGGCAGTTTCTTGTACACAATCGATAGAAGAAATAGAGTTCTAGCAAAATAGCTATAATTGTAGTAGTCTGAAACATTGGAATTTTCCGAAAATAGGGCTCAAATTCGGCGAAATCGTCGATGCGTAAATAGCATCGATACCGCTAACTTCGCGAGAGCATAATTCCGTTAGTTTTCAATCAAATTTCATAATTATGGTGGCGTTATGATCGGAAAAAGATTCTCTATCATTTCATAAGAAAAATAATTTTTTTTTTCCGAAAATGTTTCGACCCTGAGAGAGAGTTAAGAATCGGGGTCTCGACCCTGAAAGAGTTAAATCCATAAACAAGAGGCACCAATATGAAAAACAATACAGAAGGGGTCTAATAACCAGAGAACAATCCAAAAGCTACTCATCAATCCTTACTAGCCTGATAAGAAGGTCCAAAAAATTGTATTATGAGAACAGACTCCAGACCGTAAAAGGTGATATGAAAAAGACCTGGAAAATCCTATCTGCAATTCTAGGAAATAAAAAGATATCCACGAACAATACCATCAAATTATCAAAAACAGACGAAACCCTACTCTCACCAACTGAGACAGCAAACAGACTTAATGTTTCCTTCTCCACCATAGGAAAGAATCTAGCGAGTAAAATCCCAAGCTCGAACACTCGTCCAGCAGACTACCTCACCAACACCTACCCAGATACACAATTCCTAGCTCCTACCAACTCAATTGAAGTCTCGCTCATAATCAACACCCTTAAAAACAAAGCAGGAGACAAAGCAGGAGACCACCCTTTATGTACAAAAAAGCTTCACACGTACTGTCACCAATTATAGCAGCATTATTTAATAAATCCATTGAATCTTCTACCTTCCCATCAATTCTCAAAATAGCTAGGGTAACCCCGATCCACAAAGGTGGTGACCAAACTGACTTGAATAATTATAGACCAATCTCAAATTTACCACTGCTTTCTAAAATCTTCGAAAAATTAATTCATAGACAGATCTATTCCTACCTCGTCTCACACAATGTACTTAACCCCTGTCAATTTGGATTCAGGACTAACAAGAGCACAAACGATGCTATAACACACATTTTTTTTTTTTCAACAAGTCGGCCATCTCCCACCGAGGCAGGGTGACCCAAAAAGAAAGAAAATCCCCAAAAAGAGAATACTTTCATCATCATTCAACACTTTCACCACACACATACATAATCACTGTCTTTGCAGAGGAGCTCAGATACGACAGCTGAGAATTGTCCCTCCCAGCTGTCACTATCCCAGACCCCTCCTTTAAAGTGCAGGCATTGTACTTCCCATTTCCAGGACTCAAGTCAAACTAAATCAATTAACTGGTTTCCCTGAATCCCTTCACAAAATGTTACCCTGCTCACACTCCAACAGATCGTCATGTCCCAAAAACCATTCGTCTCCATTCACTCCTATCTAACACGCTCACACATGCTTGCTGGAAGTCCAAGCCCCTCGCCCACAATACCTCCTTTACCCCTTCCCTCCAACCTTTTCTAGGACGACCCCTACCCCGCCTTCCTTCCCCTACAGATTTATACGCTCTCCAAGTCATTCTATGTACTTTGATCCATTCTCTCTAAATGACCAAACCACCTCAACAACCCCTCTTCAGCCCTCTGACAAATACTTTTAGTAACTCCACACCTTCTCCTAATTTCCACATTCCGAATTTTCTGCATAATATTTACACCACACATTGCCCTTAGAAAGATCATCTCCACTGCCTCCAGCCTCCTCCTCGCTGCAGCATTTGCAACCCATGCTTCACACCCATATAAGAGTGTTGGTACGACTATACTTTCGTACATTCCCTTCTTTGCCCCCATGGATAACGTTTTTTGTCTCCACAGATACCTCAATGCACCACTCACCTTTTTTCCTTCATCAATTCTATGGTTAACCTCATCCTTCATAAACCCATCCGCTGACACGTCAACTCCCAAATATCTGAAAACATTTACTTCTTCCATAATCCCTCTCTCCAATGTGATATCCAACTTTTCTTTATTTAAATCGTTTGATACCCTCATCACCTTACTCTTATCTATGTTCACTTTTAACTTTCTACCTTTACACACTCTCCCAAACTCGTCCATAATTTAATCCCACCCCTCTCCCCAACACCCTAGCATTTACTTCTTTTACAACCCCATCTATAAATATACAGTGGTACCCCGACTTACGATATTTTTTCATTCCAGAATGCTGTTCAAGTGCCATTACCAAACGAATTTATCCCCATAAGGAATGATGTAAAATACACTAGTGCTTTTAGACCCCCAAAATTACACTTACAAAAGCATTTAAAAAAATAAACTTACATAAAAGGGTGAGTTTGGGGACCATCGTAAGTCGGGGTACAACTGTATTAAACAACCATGGTGACATTACACATCCCTGTCTAAGACCTACTTTTACCGGGAAGTAATCTCCCTCTCTCCTTCACACCCTAACCTGAGCCTCACTATCATCATAAAAACTCTTTACAGCCTTCAGTAACTTACTACCTATTCCATACACTTGCAACATTTGCCACATTGCTCCCCTATCCACTATCATATGCCTTTTCTAAATCCATAAATGCAATAAAAACTTCTCTACCTTTATCTAAATATTGTTCACATATATGCTTCACTGTAAACACTTGATCTACACATCCCCTACCCACTCTAAAGCCTCCTTGCTCATCTGCAATCCTACTCTCTGTCTTACCTCTAATTCTTTCAATAATAACCCTGCCATACACTTTACCTGGTATACTCAGTAAACTTATTCCCCTATAATTTTTACTCTTTTATCCCCCTTCCCTTTATATAAAGGAACTATATATGCTCTCTGCCAATCCCTAGGTACCTTCCCCTCTTTCATACATTTATTAAACAAAAATACCAACCACTCCAGCACTATATCCCCCCCTGCTTTTAACATTTCTGTCATGATTCCGTGAATTCCAGCTGCTTTACCCCCTTTCATTCTACGTAATGCCTCACGCACCTCCTCCACACTCACATCCTGCTCTTCTTCACTCCTAAACGATGTTGTACCTCCCTGGCCAGTACATGAAATTACCGCCTCCCTTTTTTCATCGACATTTAAAAGTTCCTCAAAATATTCCCGCCATCTACCCAATACCTCCAGCTCCCCATCTACTAACTCCCCTACTCTGTTTTTAACTGACAAATCCATTCGTTCCTAGGCTTTCTTACCTTGTTTATCTCACTCCAAAAATTTTCTTGTTTTCAGCAAAATTTCTTGACAGAGCCTCTCCCATTCTTTCATCTGCTCTTCTTTTGCACTCTCTCACCACTCTCTTCACCTTTCTTTTACTCTCCATATACTCTGCTCTTCTATTAACACTTCTGTTTGGTAAAAACCTCTCATAAGCTACCTTTTTCTCTTTTATCACACCCTTTACTTCTTCATTCCACCACTCACTCCTCTTTCCTCCTGCACCCACCCTCCTATAGCCACAAACGTCTGCCCCACATTCTAATACTGCATTTTTAAAACTATCCCAACTCTCTTCAACCCCCCCACTACTCATACTTGCACTAGCCCACCTTTCTGCAAATAGTTGCTTATATCTCACCCTAACTTCCTCCTCCCTTAGTTTATACACTTTTTCCTCTCTCTTACTTGCTGTTGCCATTTTCTTTTTGTCCCATCTACCTTTTACTCTAACTGTAGCTACAACCAAATAATGATCTGATATATCCGTTGCCCCTCTATAAACATGTACATCCTGAAGCCTACTCATCAACCTTTTATCCACCAATACATAATCCAACAAACTACTTTCCTTACGTGCTATATCATACCTTGTATATTTATTTATCCTCTTTTTCATAAAATATGTATTACTTATTACCAAACCTCTTTCTACACATAGCTCAATTAATGGTTCCCCATTTACATTTACCCCTGGCACCCCAAATTTACCTACTACTTCCTCCACAACATTTTTTACCCACTTTAGCATTAAGATCCCCAACCAAAATTACTCTCTCACTTGATTCAAAACTCCCCACACACTCAACATTTCCCAAAATCTCTCTCTCTCCTCTACACTTCTCTCTTCTCCAGGTGCATAAACACTTACTATAACCCACTTTTCACATCCAACCTTTATTTTACTCCACATAATCCTTGAATTTATACATTTATATTCCTTCTTTACCTGCCATAACTGATTATTCAACATTATTGCCACTCCTTCTTTAGCTCTAACTCTATTTGAAACCCCTGATCTAATCCCATTTATTTCTCACCACTGAAACTCTCCTACCCCCTTCAGCTTTGTCTCACTTAAAGCCAGGACATCCAGCTTCTTTTCATTCATAACATCTACAATCATCTCTTTCTTATCATTCGCACAACATCCACGCACATTCAAACATCCCACTTTGACGGTTTTCTTCTTCTTTTTAGTAAGCTATACAGGAAAAGGGGTTACTAGCCCATTGTTCCAGGCATTTTAGTTGACTTTTACAACACGCATGGCTTACGGAGGAAAGATTCTTATTCCACTTCCCCATGGATATGAAAGGAAAAGCAATAAGAACAAGAACTATTAAGATAAAATCAAAGAAAACTCAGATGAGTGTGTATACAGTACATAAACATGTACATGTTTGCGTAGTGTGACCTAAGTGTAAGTAGAAGTAGCAAGACGTACCTGAAATCTTGCATGTTTATGAGACAGAAAAAAGACACCAGCAATCCTACCATCATGTAAAACAGTTTCAGGTTTCTGTTTCACAGTCACCTGGCAGGATGGTAGTACCTCCCTGGGTGGTTGCTGTCTACCAACCTACTACTAGAGTTAATATACACAGCACTTGAGAAGAAAGAAGTCCCGCTGGGAATCTTCATAGACCTACGCAAAGCTTTTGATACAGTCGACCATGATTTATTGCTCACAAAATTAGCGCACTATGGTATTAGGGGGCACCCACTCAACTACCTAAAGTCGTACCTTAGCAACAGAAGCCAGTACGTGTACACAAATGGAGAGAACTCTTCCACACAACAAATTACAGTCGGAGTCCCTCAAGGAAGTGTACTGGGTCCACTCCTATTCCTCATTTACATCAATGACCTACCGAATCCATCACAACTACTCAAACCCATATTATTTGCAGATGACAACGTATGTCTTCTCTCACCCAAATCCAGTCATACTGGACAATACTGTTAATGCCAAATTACAGAAAATATCAACATGGATGACGACTAATAAGCTTACTCTCAATACTGACAAGACCTACTTCATACAGTTTGGAAACAGACCCACAAACGTTCCACTTAACATAATCCTCAATGGTTCACTCATCACAAGACTCACAGAGGGAAAATTCCTAGGAATCCACATTGACAGTAGCCTTAAATTCCAAACACACATACAACAAATTTCCAAGAAAATCTCAAAGACAGTAGGCATACTATCAAAGATACGTTATTATGTGCCTCAATCAGCTCTCCTTGCTCTGTATCATTCACTCATCTACCCTTATCTCACCTATGGAATCTGTGCATGGGGATAAACAACATTAAATCACCTTAGACCACTCATAACCCAGCAAAAGGCTGCAGTCAGAATGATAACAAATTCCCGCTCTAGACAGCATACCCCACCAATATTCAAAAGCCTAAAACTACTCACCATAAAGAACATTCACACTTATTCTTGTGCCTACTACATACATAGAACTCTACACTCTAATATAAACCCTCCGCTCAAAATTCTCCTCACCAACATTAATAGGACCCATGACCACAACACAAGACACAGATCACTTTTTGATATACCCCGTGTCCATATCAACCTATGTAAAAATTCTATGCACATAAAGGGCCCCAGAATCTGGAATTCATTACCAGTAAATACTAAAATAACCTTGTCTGAAAATCATTTTAAGACTCTTCTCAAAAACCACCTACTCACCCTAAACTAAATACAGTGGTACCTCGGTTAAAGATGGTCCCCAAACTCGCCCTTTTATGTAAGTTTATTTTTTTAAATGCTTTTGTAAGTGTATTTTTGGGGGTCTAAAAGGACTAGTCTATTTTACATTATTCCTTATGGGGATAAATTCGTTTGGTAATGGCACTTGAACAGCATTCTGGAACGAAAAAATATCGTTAACCGAGGTACCACTGTACTCATACTGCAAATTACTTTAAAAAATGCTCAATGTTATTTTCCTTTTCAATAATTTCAATTTTTACTATTATGTTACCACCTACTCACCCTAAACTAAATACTCATACTGTAAATTACTTTAAAAAATGCTCAATGTTATTTTCCATAAGATAATTTCAATTTTTGCTATTATTTAACCATCCTACGAAACACTTATTACAATGTAATATCATCATATTGTAATTTGAACAATGTAATATCATCATATTGTAATTTGAACAATCTAATATTTAAATAAAACAAACTCAATCAATTTCTCTAATATTATGTACATAGTCTATAAGCCATTAGATTAAGCTCCCCTTAATGCCATGGCATGTCAGTGGCTCTCCTTGCACTTCAGTTTATAATTGTAATTACAAAACCTATGTAAACTTGCAATGAAATAAATATTTGAATTTGAATTAACTCTAAAAATAGTGTGTTGCATGAGAATGGGAGTGTTGTTGTTTGTTTATTCTGTACTAACTTGTACAACTTGTACACAATGTAAGAGTATTTGTATTGTGAGGTAATTATTATTATAATAAACAAAATTATTTTGAGGTAAAAGTTTCACAAACTCTTACAAACGTATGTGAATGAACTAAAAGTGGACACGTATTAATCGCATTCATTTCGCCTGACCGAGTGATCGCCCACTACTTGTTCAGTTTGTTTTTTTTACCTTTTCTGAACTCCGTATCTCGTTCTCTCTCTCGTTTACTCTTTCGTTAACTAGTTGGCTCTCATTGACTATGGCGTCTAAGCTTAGTTGTGATAAAAAGAGGAGTCATAAGCCTCTTACTTTAAGTGCCAAGTTAGAAATGATTAAACTGAGTGAACTGATTTTTTGGGTAATCCTAGGTTCTCTATGCATATTCTGCTATGTATGATAATCTATGTAACTGTATTTGTGTATACCTGAATAAACTTACTAACAAGGTATATGTTGATCGCTGAGATAGCCATCAAATACAGTTACATATAGCAGCATGTGTAGAGAACCCAGGATAACCCAAGAGTGTCAGCTAACACTTGCTAGGAGCTAATGCTGCTGGGGATTGCAAGTTAAAACCTATGATAATTTATCACTCAGAGAATCCTTGGGCCCTAAAGAACTATGCAAAAGGTAGCCTCCCTGTTTATTATAAATCCAATTCTGATCTTTTCATAAATTGGTTCACAGACTATTTTAAGCCTACAGTTGAGGCTTACTGCAAGGAAAAGAAAATTCCTATTAATGTTTTACTTGTTTTAGACAATGCCCTGCCACTCACCTCTCACACATCAATGTTAATACTTTAAGGTAAGTAATAAGTGTACTTTGTGTGTATCTTACTTTTTATTGTGTTTTTTAATGCCTAGTGCTATTGCTAACTTAATATAAGTTAGTGTAAGCTTGTTGTCTGGCATTTACAGTGGTACCTCGGTTAACGATATTTTTTCGTTCCAGAATGCTGTTCAAGTGCCATTACCAAACGAATTTATCCCCATAAGGAATAATGTAAAATAGACTAGTCCTTTTAGACCCCCAAAAAATACACTTACAAAAGCATTTAAAAAAATAAACTTACATAAAAGGGCGAGTTTGGGAACCATCGTTAACCAAGGTACCACTGTATATGTATTTAGAAGTGGAAAAAAATGGCGTTCTGCTTTTCGGCAATGTCTGCTATAAGGCACTAGCCTGGAACCTAACCTGTTTTTTAATGCCTAGTGCTATTGCTAACTTAATATAAGTTAGTGTAAGCTTGTTGTCTGGCATTTACAGTGGTACCTCGGTTAACGATATTTTTTCGTTCCAGAATGCTGTTCAAGTGCCATTACCAAACGAATTTATCCCCATAAGGAATAATGTAAAATAGACTAGTCCCTTTAGACCCCCAAAAATACACTTACAAAAGCATTTAAAAAAATAAACTTACATAAAAGGGCGAGTTTGGGAACCATCGTTAACCGAGGTACCACTGTATATGTATTTAGAAGTGGAAAAAAATGGCGTTCTGCTTTTCGGCAATGTCTGCTTTAAGGCACTAGCCTGGAACCTAACCTGCCGTATAAGTGGGGTCCTACTGTAACTCCTTTTGTTCTATCAATTGAATACAAGAAACTGCTCATTTACCAATTTCAACTACCCAATAAAATGATCAGAAATGGGTAATATGGCCAATTTCATACACAATTCAAGGAAGGCCAATTTCAAAATAGGGTCTAGAATTAACAATGCAAACATTCCTAGCACTAAAATAACATTTTTCTCTGTTCATTAGTCACGTCTCCAGGCCCCTCTCATACTGTGTTTGCTTTCCATTTTGAATTTTTATTCACACAAAAAATAGATTTACTGTTATGCAGACTACTGCATTATTGTACAAATGGTAAAAATAATAGCGCATTTGTGAAAGCATATTAGACCCACCAGCTGAAGGTATTGGTCGCATGACGTGATTTGTTTACTCTTGAACATCATCAAAAATCAAACATTTCCACTATTTTGAGCTCACTTTCAAGCTACTTTTAGTCTGTAAACCGTTCAAAATCATCTCTATTTCTGTAATATATCTCCCATTCCATAAATACCATACAAAAATACACTTCAAAGTTGCTGTTTTGAACCAAAAACAAGGTTGCAGTTTTTTTCTCATTATGCACTGCATGCTGCAGAATTTTTTTTATTCTGTGCACATTGACCACTCAGACCCATTTTCTCATATGTAGGCTTACCATCTATCTCACACACGATTGGAAGCCGCTAGAATTTTGGCGCAGTATTACGGGACAGACACTGGCTTCAAAGCCATATTACGGGACCAACAGTGAAAGGGTTAAATATAACCATTCAAGTATAAGTACATATTTGCCAATGTAGTACAGTGGTCCCTCGGTTTACGTGCATCTCCAAACTCGAACATTTATGTAAGTGTATTTTCATAAGTGCTGTTGCAAGTGTATTTTTGGGGGTCTGAAATAGACTAACCTACGTGACATTATTTCTTAAGGAAGTAAATTCGTTCGGTAATGGCACTTGAGCAGCATTCTGGAACGAATTTTCGGCGAAAACCGAGGGACCACTGTACAGTGGACCCCTGGTTTACGATATAGTCTCCAAACTCGCCCATTTATGTAAGTTTATTTTTGTAAGTGTAATTTTGGGGGTCTAAAAGGACTAATCTAATTTACATAATTCCTTATGGGAATAAATTCGTTCAGTAATGGCACTTGAACAGCATTCTTGAACGAAAAAATGACGTAATCCGGGGGTCCACTGTACTTTACTTTCAAAGTGATACCTGCAATCCATTAGTAGATTTATATAAAGTGTACTGTATGTAGTTACCAGTTAATAGCCATAACACAGCTAAACTTATGGTGTTTTGTCTATTTTATTGTCACCGAAGCAACTAGCTTTTTGTGCATCACATCCATCCTGTGGATAGTAGTGCGAGAAGATGCTGATACACACAAGCTGGTGATTAATTTTTCATATGCTTTCATTACTTGGTACAACAGAGCAATGGAATCCCCCAACCAGCACACAAGATGTCTTCATCAAAATCATTTGTAACACATTAAGGCCTCCTCCCTGAAAGGATTATTGTACATTCAATACTGTACCTTTTCAATTACAAACAAAAGAAAACAATACAATAATCTTAACTTCCACCTTCTACCTATCTTAAGTTTTTCTTCAATTCACTTTATTAGTCCATCATCCTTATAATCACTTATAGTAGAACTGCACGACACATCCAACATACCTTGATCTGCTCAGCCTGGCTTACCAAGTTTTGCCAAGCTTGATCTTCTGCAATGCTACTCACTAGGTTCATCTCCTCCTCCACTTGACTCAGATTGTTGACCAGTCTCTGAGATTCAGTCACCATCCTCTCAATTTCCATTAACTGGATAAAGAAAAGAAACAAAGAGACAATGATGATACAAACTGATTTTGGAAAAAAATAATCACAAGTCTGACACTAAAGCACAACACTACATTATCTTCATGAAAAAGTGCTAAATCTACAGTGGTCATACAGAACCTGACTAAAGCACACTAACAAATGTGTGTATATTTGAGTTCATATATAATGCATCCCCTAGGTAGTAGGTAGATAGACAGCAACCGCCCAGGGAGGTACTACCGTCCTGCCAAGTGAGTGTAAAATGGAAACCTGTACTTGTTTTACATGATGGTAGGATTGCTGGTGCCTTTATTCTGTCTCAAACATGCAAGGTTTCAGGTACGTTTTGCTAGTTATACTTACACTTAGGTCACACTACACACATCCCTCGGAAGGTTTATAAATTAAAAGAAGAGGTGGAGGTTTATAAACTAAAGGAGGAGGCAGTTAGGATAAGATATAAACAACTATTGGAGAATAGCTAGTGAGAGTATAGGCAATGGGGTCAAAGATGTATGGGGTAGGTTTAAGAATGTAGTGTTAGTGTTTTCAGCAGAAGTTTGTGGTTACAGGAAAGTGGGTGCAGGAGGGAAGAAGAGCAATTGGTGGAATGATGATGTAAAGAGAGTAGTAAGGGAGAAAAAGTTAGCATATGAGAGGTTTCTAAAAAGTTGAAGTGATGCAAGGAGGGAAGAGTATATGGAGAGAAAAAGAGAGGTTAAGAGAGTGGTGAAGCAATGTAAAAAGAGCAAATGAGAGAGTGGGTGAGATGTTATTAATAAATTTTGTTGAAACTAAGAAAAAGTTTTGGAGTGAGATTAATAAGTTGAGGAAGCCTAGGGAACGAATGAATTTGACAGTTAAAAATAGGAAAGTTATTAAATGGAGAGTTAGAGGTATCGGAAAGATGGAGGGAACATTTGAGGAATTGTTAAATGTTGATGAAGACGGAAGCTGTGATTTCGTGTATAGGGCAAGAAGGAATAACATCTTATAAAAGTGAGCAAGAGCCAAGTTGTGAGTGTGGGGAAAGTTCATGAGGCAGTGAGCAGAATGAAAGGGGGTAAGGCAGCTGGGATTGATGGGATAAAAATAGAAATGTTAAAAGTAAGTGGGGATATAGTTTTGGAGAGGTTGGTGCTCTAATTTAATAAATGTATGGAATAGGGTAAGGTACCTAGGGATTGGCAGTGTGTGCACATAGTTCCTCTGTATAAAGGCAAAGGGAAAAAAAAAAAAAGTGTGCAAAAATTATAGGGGAATAAGTCTGTTTAGTATACCTGGTAAAGTCTATGGTAATAAAATATAATAATATCTTTATTTACTACAAGTACAGTACATGTACATGGTATACAGGCCTAGCTGACATCAATGACATACTACTATATAGAAAGCCCCTTGTTATGCCGAGCATTTTGGGCAAATTAGGTCAGTGTCCCAGGATGCGACCCACACCAGCCAACTAACACCAAGGTACCCATTTACTGATGGGTGAACATAGACAACAGGTGTAAAGAAACACGCCCAATGTTTCTACCCTAGCTGGGAATCGAACCCAGACCCTCGCTGTGTGAAGCGAGAGCTTTAGCCACCAAGCATCAAGAGTAAGACAGAGTAGGATAGCAGATGAACAACGAGGCTTTAGGAAAGGTAGAGGGTGTGTAGACAAAGTGTTTACCCTTGTCTAAATACTGTTCACCTATATGTTTCACTGTAAAAAGATTTTTGTGGCATTTATAGACTTGGAAAAAGCATACGACTGGGTGGATAGGTGGGCAATGTGCCAGATGTTGCAAATGTATGGAAAAGGAGGTAGGTTACTGAACGTAGAAGAGTTTTTAAGAGAATAGTGAGGCTCAGGTTAGAGTATGTAGGAGACAGGGAGATTATTTCCCAGTAAAAGTTGGTTTTAGACAAGGATGTGTGATGTCACCATGGTTATTCAATATACTTATAGATGGGGTTGTAAGAGAAGTGAATGCTCGGGTGTTGGCAAGAGGAGTGGGGTTAAAAGATAAAGAATCTAACAAAAAGTGGGAGTTGTCACAGTTGCTCTTTGCTGATGACACTGCTTTTGGGAGATTCTGAAGAGAAGTTGCAGAGGTTGGTGGATGAATTTGGTAGGGTATGTAAAAAAAAGAAAATTAAAAGTGAATACAGTGGACCCCTGAGTTTCGGCTACCCAGAGTATCGGCCGACTCGTGTTTCGGTCACTTTTCTCGGCACAATTTTAGCCCGACTATCGGCCATTTCCCCGTGTTTCGGCTGGCGTACCAGACCTGTCCGCCTGCCCACGTTTGCGCTCCTCCTCACGCAGGCGTCATGAGCCAGCCTAACTTTGTTTACCATTGAGTGAACATTACCTGGCGCGCTCATCCAAACATTTCACAATATATTCAGTGCTTCTTCATTAACTGTCACTGTGAAATAAGCCACCATAATAATAATACGTAATAATAATTTTTATTGTGACATGATACAGAAGTGTACATAGTTATGGATATAAATGGGGTGTACATGCCAAAAGCCCCTAATATGCAGAGCATTGGGGGCATTCTTAAAATTAATTAACAATAGACTAAATAATAAAAATTATAGTAGACAATTTATTTTGAACTTAAGTTGAACATAATGCAATTTATTTTATCAGATCAAACAAATTAAAACAATTGTATTGCAATAACAGTTTAAATGGTCATTAGATGAGTTACAAAAAGTACAAGAGTACAAGAGAATGGATAATTTTATTTGTTAATGCTATAGAAACAAAGTTAGCTAAGTATGCATTATTTATAATAGGTTTATACATTTAAGTGATTAATTAACTTTGCAGGTAATGTTAAATATTGTGTATTTAGTTTTGGGTGAGTAGGTGGTTTTTCAGCAGTGTTTTGAATTGAGGTACAGGCAGGGTTTCTTTGGCAATCACAGGTAATGAATTCCAAATTTTTGGGACTTTAATATGCATTGAGTTTTTACATAGTGTTAGATGGACACGGGAAACATATGTCATGTGTCCCATGGGTCCAAAGAAACTTCCTAGTGGCATACCTGTGGTAAAGAAAGTGAGGAACACCATAGAATTGGAGAAGGAGATAGTAGAAAAATATGAGAGTGGCGTACGTGTGGGGGAGCTTGCCAGGATGTACGGCAAGAACAAATCAACTATCACCTCTATCCTGGGAGAGAGAAAAGAAATCAAGGAAGCTAATGTTGCGAAAGGTGTTGACATGTTAACGAAAAATAGATCACAAACAGTGGACGAGGTTGAGAAGTTGTTGGTGGTGTGGATCAACAATAAACAGATAGCGGGTGATAGTGTTTCCCAGGCAATATTTGTGAAAAGGCAAGGCAGTTGCATGCAGATCTTGTCAAGAAAATGCCTGGAACCATTGCTGATTCGAGTCATTTTAAGGCCAGCAAAGGCTGGTTTGACAGATTTAGGAAACGTAGTGGCATACACAGTTTTGTAAGGCATGGTGAGGCAGCAAGTTCAGACAAACGTGCGGCTGAAAAATTTGTGAGTGAATTTAAGGGATACATAGAGACTGAAAAATTCAAACCCCAACAAGTCTTCAATTGTGACGAAACAGGCCTGTTTTGGAAAAAAATGCCAAAGAGGACCTACATTACGCAGGAGGAAAAGGCACTGCCAGAACACAAACCTATGAAAGACAGGCTAACTTTCATGTTGTGTAGTAATGCTAGTGGGGATTTCAAAGTGAAGCCTTTACTCGTGTATCACTCTGAAAATCCCAGTGTTCAAGAAACACAATATCGTCAAAAATAAATTGTGTGTTGTGGAAAGCTAATAATAAGGCATGGGTCATGAAGAAAATTTTCAGAGTGGATCTATGAAGTGTTTGGCCCCAGTGTGAAAAAATACCTCCTGGAAAATAAATTTGAACTCAAGTGCCTCCTGGTACTGGACAATGCTTCTGCTCATCCTCAAAACGTGGCAGACCTCTTGCCTAGCAAGTTCAGGTTCATCACAGTGAAGTTCTTGCCTCCTAACACCACTTCTCTCAACCAGCCCATGGGCCAGCAGGTCATTTCTAACTTCAAAAAAAACTACACAAAAGCAGTGTTTCAAAAGTGCTTTGAAATGACCTCAGACACTGAGTTGACCCTAAAAGAGTTCTGGAGGAATCACTTCAGTATCCTCCATTGCATAAGCCTTATAGGTAAGGCTTGGGAGGGAGTGACTTCCAGGACTTTGAACTCTGCTTGGAGACAACTGAGGCCAGATTGTGTCCAACAGAGGGATTTTGAAGGGTTTGAGGCTGACCTTGACCCTCTGCCTGTTGTGGAAGGTATTGTAGCATTGCAGAACTGCTTGGGGTTGGAGGTGAGTGGCGAGGATGTGGAAGAGTTGGTGGAGGACCACAGGAAAGAGGTAACCACTGAAGAGCTGCAAGAGCTTCATCTGGAACAGCATCAGACCACAGTAGAGGAACTTGCTTCAGAGGAGGGGGAAGATGGACTGGATGAGGCGTCTTCTTCAGAGATTAAGTTCAGTGACAGAGCCATATTCCACTTCAGGGAAATGTTAACAGAAACAGAGAACTGTGAACAGTTATTTTGTGAGACAGGAGTCCAGTGACTCAAGTTGGTCCTAGTGGCATTAAAAGACAAAGAAGGGAAGTAACCCCAGAGAGGGACTTGTTACCTAAAGTCCTTATGGAGGAGGATTTCCCTTCCAAACACTAAGCCCTCCCTCACTCCTCCCTATCTTCCAGATGCCAGCAAGTCTCTTGAATAAAGGTAAGTAAATGTTATTTTAAATGCTTATGCTTATTTATAAATTTAATATTGTATGTAGTATTTATGTGTATATGTAAAACTATAGTTATTCCCTATAGATTGTATTTTTAGTGAATATTTTTGGGTGTCTGGAACGGATTAATTGCACTGTATTTATATTTCTTATGGAAAATATTAGTTCGACTTTCGGCCGGTATGAGTTGAGGCCTAGCTCCTGGAACGGACTACGGCCGAAACTCGGGGGTCCACTGTACAGTGGAACCTCGACTTATGAGTGTCCGAACATACAAGTTTTTTTGAGATACAGTGGAACCCCGAGTTTCGGCCGTAATCCGTTCCAGAAGCTCGGCTGAAACTCAAAACGGCCGAAAGTCAAAGCAATATTTCCTATAAGAAATAATGTAAATCCAATTAATCCGTTTCAGACCCCCAAAAATATTCACAAAAAATTATTTTTTTAAAGAATAACTACAGTGGACCCTCGACTAACGATCTTAATCCATTCCAGGAGCAAGACCTTTACACGAAAAAATCGTTATTCGAAACCTTATTTCCCATAAGAAATAATGTAAATACAATTAATCCATTCCAGACATCCAAAAATATTCACAAAAAATACATTTTTTAAAGAATAACTATAGTTTTACATACAGAAAACACACATAAATACTACATACAATATTAAATTTATAAATAAATATTGAAATAAACATTTAAAATAACATTTACTTACCTTTATTGAAGAGACTTGCTGGCATCTGGAAGATAGGGAGGAGGAGTGAGGGAGTGCTTAGTGTTTGGAAGGGAAATCTCCCTCCATAAAGACTTCAGGTAACAGTCCTTATCTGGGGTTACTTCCCTTCTTTTTCTTTTAATGCCACTAGGACCAGCTTGAGAGTCACTAGACCTCTGCCTCGAGAAATAACTGTCAAGAGTCCTCTGTTTCTGGCGCCTGTTTAACATTTTCCTGAAGTGCAACATGGCTCTGTCACTGAACTGGTTGCACAGATAACTTATTTCAGCTTGCTCAGGGTGGGTTTTTTTCAACAAATGTCTGCAGTTCAATCCACTTAGAACACATGTCCCTAAGCACTGAAGAAGGCACCTCCTTCACTCCCTCTTGCTCCTCCTGTGAAGCAATAACCTCAGCTCTGGTCTGATTCTGTTCCAGTTCCACCTCTTGCAGCTCTTCAGTTGTTAGCTCTACCCTGTGGTCCTCCACTACCTCTTCCACATCCTCACCACTCACCTCCAACCCCAGGCTGTTCCCCAATGCCACAATATCTTCCACAACAGGCACAGGGTCGTCAGGGTCAGCCTCAAATCCTTCAAAATCCCTCTTTTCAACACAATCCGGCCACAGTGGTCTCCAAGCAGAGTTCAAAGTCCTGGAAGTCACTCCCTCCCAAGCCTTACCTATAAGGCGTATGCAATGCACGATATTGAAGTGATCTTTCCAGAACTCTTTTAGGGTCAATGAAGAGGCTGAGGCTACATCAAAGTACCTTTGAAACATTTCTTTGGTGTACAGTTTCTTGAAGTTTGCAATGACCTGCTGGTCCATGGGCTGGATGAGAGGAGTGGTGTTAGGAGGCAAGAACTTCACTGTGATGAAATTGAAGTTCTCAGACAAATAGTCTTGCAAGTTGTGAGGATGAGCAGGAGCATTGTCCAGTACCAGGAGGCACTTGAGTCCCAATTTCTTTTCCAGGAGGTATTTCTTCACACTGGGGCCAAACACTCCAGTCACCCATTCCACGAAAAAGTCCTTAGTGACCCATGCATTAGTGTTAGCCTTCCAATACACACACAAATTATTCCTGTTAACATTGTGTTTCTTGAAGGCTCTGGGATTTTCTGAGTGATACACCAGTAAAGGCTTCACTTTAAAATCACCACTGGCATTGGCACACAACATGAGAGTTAGCCTGTCTTTCATTGGCTTGTGTCCTGGCAGTGCCTTTTCCTCCTAGTAATGAAGGTCCTGTTGGGCATTTTCTTCCAAAACAGGCCTGTTTCATCACAATTAAACACTCGTTGGGGGAGGAATTCTTCAGCCTCTACGAACCCCTTAAATTCACTCACAAATTTTTCAGCTGCACGTTTGTCTGAGCTGGCTGCTTCACCATGTCTCACAACATTGTGTATGCCACTACGTTTCTTAAACCTCTCAAACCAGCCTCTGCTGGCTTTAAAATCACTCACATCAGCACTGGTTCCAGGCATTGTCTTGACAAGATCTACGTGCAACTGCCTTGCCTTTTCACAAATTATCGCCGTGGAAATACTATCACCCACTATCTGTTTTTCATTGATCCACACCAGCAATAACTTCTCAACCTCATCCCCTGTTTTCGATCTATTTTTCGTAAACATATCAACCCCTTTTGCAACATTAGTGTCCTTTATTTCTTTTCTCTTTGCCAGGATAGTGGTAATAGTAGATTGGTTTTCTCCTTACATCCTGGCAAGCTCACCCACACATACGCCACTCTCATATTTTTCAAAAATCTCTTTCTTCAGTTCGATGGTGTTCCTCACTCTCTTTACCACAGAGGTGCCACTAGGAAGCTTCTTTGGACCCATGGTGACTTATTTCACAGTGACAATCACTAAACCACCAAAAAAGACAACAAATGTATTGTGAATGTTTGAAAGAGCGCGCTGGGTATTGTTCACTCAAGTGTAAACAATGCGAGACTGCCCATGGGCGGAGGGCAGCAAGCGCAGGGTAGGCGGACAGGTCTGGTATCGCTACCCGAGTAAAGATCGCTACACGAGAAAAATATTGACCGTAAAAAGCAATTGTTACACAAAAAAATTGTTATCCGGACAGAGCGTTACTCGGGGTTCCACTGTATAGTTTTACGAATTTAATCCGTTCTGTGATCTTGTTCGTATCTTGATTTGTTCGTATGCTGGGTTAATTTTCCTCATTTAAATTAATTGAAATGCCATTAATTCATTCCAGGAGAATTCCTGCTGTCAGGAGGCATAACAAAATAGTATAGTACTTCAATATAATAATAATAATAATAATATTTTTATTTGGGCATGATACAAAGAATTACATTTGGTTATTGAGATTACATGAAGTGTACATGCCAAAAGCCCCTAGTATGCAGGGCATTTTGGGCAGACTTAAAATTAACTTAAAACTAAATTGTAAGAATTTTTGTAGATAGTATACAATGAGTAAAGGTGAGTATTTAAGCTATGAAATTTGAACATAGTTTTGTACTTTTGTCTTCATTATAAAATTAATTAAATCAGATAAAACAAATTAAAGCAATAATAATAATAAAATAATAAAAAGTTATGGTTGATAATTTATAAAATAAGTAAAGTTGCATATCTAAGTTTTAAAGTTTGAATATAAGTTGAACATATCAATTAATTGTAGCAATTTAATGCAGCAATGCAACTAATTGAGTGAGATAACAATTTAGAACAATTAATTGCATTGCAGTTAGTTTACGTGGTCATTATAATGTAAGTGTTGTGGGAATAATTAGCTAAGTAAGTATTAATCATAACAGGTTTTACATTCATTCATTCGTTCATTCATACATTACATTGACTTTAAAGTCAGGTTTTACGTTAAGTGATTATTCTACTTTGCTGGGAATGGTTGATATGGAGCAATTAGCTATTATCAACTCTATTATCAACTCTATGGCTTATTTATCTATCATAATTCATATAATATGACATAATAAATAATATAAATAACATAAAAACCTGATATACACTCTAGAATGAATAAAATATCTATGTCATTATGTATGTGGTAGCAATGGAGGACGGTCATCGCGGGCATTCTCGCTCCAGCTATGAAAACGTCTTTTCATTCTTTCCTCCTTCAGACGTGTTAGTACACTATAAGAGAAAACGGAGTTTGTAATGCTAACTGCATTAGATCACTTCTTTCATAAGAAAACCATAATGCAGAAATGAAATGGTGTACATGCACCATTTACATACCTTGCAGAAGATAGGCAGAGCGGCTTATGCTGTCAGGAGTTTATTTCGTTTCATCCTTTTTCTATCGCTTAATTGCTACACTTTTAATGATACACTTAATGCTACACTTTGTCACTGAACTTAACTGCTTTAAACTCCACAACTTGTGCCTGTGCTGGAGTGCAGGAACACATTAAAATCATTTAGAGTGTGTTATTAGTCTTGAAGATGCCATATTAATAATAATAACACAATAATACTCACTCTGAGGAGCATTAAATGTCGTATAAAATGTTAATATGAACATTTTGCTTAATCCATCTATATTTTTTCAAAATTATATAATAAACACGCTACATAACATAAAAACATATAAATTAACATAAATATGAGATGTTTTTCCAGTTAGCTTGACAGAGTGAACAAAAACCATTCGTGTCCGGGCTGGTAACAACAACTGATTTGTTTACAAAACTAGCGAACCTTCTACACTCATGTACTCATTCTCTCTCTCTCTCTCTCTCATTTATTCATTTAATCTTCCTTGTTAAAAAAATACATCAATAGTGACAATAGTTTTTTTACGGTACTGTTAAAGGCAAGTTTAGGCTTTATAAACAAAATATGATCAGCCTGATAAAATTACGTTTTGAATAATATGGGAGAGAATCAAGTCTGTATATTCATCTTCTGTATTACCCGCAATGCACAGCATATTAGGGGCTTTTGGCATGTACATCTCATTAATACCTATGTATCTTGTCTACCCAACCATGTATCATTGTACCATGTCTCAATAAAGTATTATTATTATTATTATTATTATTATGAGAAAAACAAAAATGTCACCTCTCACTCTACATTAAGACTACAAATATTTTAAGGTAAGTAATGAGTGTAGTGTACAGTGGACCCCCGAGTTTCGTAAACCCCGGAAATCGTACAATTATGTAAGTATAATATTGTAAGTGCTTTTGTAAGTGTATTTTTGGGGGTCTGAAATGGACTAACCTACTTGACATTTTTTCTTAAGGGAGTAAATTCGTTCGGTAATGGCACTTGAGCAGGCTTCTGGAATGAAGTTTTTATGAAACTCGGGGGTCCACTGTATATGCATTTTATCGCTCTAGGGTACTTTAAATGCCTAGTATATAATGTGTGAGTGGGGTAGCCAGATGGGGGTTATATACCTACCACACTTTGATACCTACCTACCTTACTATTCACCTTGCATCCTATATTAAGACCATTAAGACTACAAATATTCCTTGGTGAGGGGCACCACTGCCTCGCAACATCAGCTTCCTTGATTTCTTTTTTCTTTGCCAGAATAGAAGTGATTGTTGATTTATTTTTGCCATACATCCTGGCAAGCTTGAGCACACTCACACCTCGTAGTTAATTATGTAGCAGTCGCACTCAATCAACAAGCACAAAAAACAATGAATTATTGTGAAATGTTTGGATGAGCACACAGGGTAATGTTCACTTGAGGAGAAACAAAGCTACACTACTCACGACGCCTGCGCAGGCAGGCAGACAGGTTTGGTATGCCGGCCGAAACTCAGGGCACAGTGTGAAACTTGAGACAAAATTTAGCCAAAAAAAGCAGCCAAAACTCAAAAAGGCCGAAACTCAGGGTTCCACTGTATGAGCCGTCGCTCGGTCGATTTTTTGCTCTGAGTTATGAGCCAACATCCGATTTACGAGCCAGCTTCCCTCGCAACCCAAAACCTGCACACCTCGCTAGTTTATCTATGATTTCATGTTTTAATTACATGGAAATCATCCTCTTTTTCTTCTCTGCACTGTCCTTTCCATTTACTTTCTTAGAACCAATGGTTAGAAAAAAGAAATTTGGCCAAATGACTGTAAAAAATGTAAGCAAAGCATGAGAGAGATGCTCCCACAGCAAGGTAAACAGTGCACTGAGTTGGCGACGTCCTGGGCATTCTGAAGCTCTCATTATTATAATAATAATACAGAGGTACCCTGAGTTTCATACTTTATTCGTTCCAGAAGGCTGTTCGAGTACCGTTACCGAACGAATTTGTTCCCATAAGGACAAATATAAATTAGATTAGTCCGTTTCAGACCCCCAAAAATACATATATGTTCGAGTTGGAAGCAATACGAAATCCGGCGTACCACTGTAAATCCAATTATGTAATCCGTTCCACTCAAAAATATTCACAAAAAATTTATTTTTTTAAAGAATAAATACTATAGTTTTACATACAGAAAACAATGAGAAATAAATATAAAGCACTAATTTTAATGGATAAATGATTATTTAAATCAGTTTTACCTTTATTGAAGACTTGTTGGCATATGAGAGAGGCAGGAGAGTTTGTTTGGAGGCCGGACAAGATAGTCCTTCAATATGACATTAATATAAACTCTACGGCTTATTTATCTAGCACATTTCATCTAATATGAGATAATAAACAATATAAATAACAGAAGCATGATACAATGGTACCCCGGTTTACGATATTTTTTCGTTCCAGAATGCTGTTCAAGTAACATTACCAAACGAATTTATCCCCATAAGGAATAATGTAAAATAGACTAGTCCTTTTAGACCCCCAAAAATACACTTACAAAAGCATTTAAAAAAATAAACTTACATAAAAGGGCGAGTTTGGGGACCATCGTAAACCGGGGTACCACTGTATATACTCTAGAATAAATAAAATATGTCATATGTCTCTCTCCCTAAGCAACGAGTGTTGCTGTGTTGTTTGTTGTTGGGTGTATAAGGGCTACTGAAAGATAAGCCTTACATAGTGGTGGTGATGGCTGCAGCAGAGACAGTGGTGTTATCAGTTGCCCTATATAACTCCAACAACATTGGAGGAGTCAGTTTCGTGCTGTCCTTTTTCTATTGCTTAACTTACTTGCTACACTGTTAATGCTACACTTTATCGCTGGCTGGCGCTATAGCCTTTATCGACTCGTGCTGCTTTAGAATCGTACATATCGCAGAATCACTGAAGAAGGCACATTCTCCCCTCTCTCTTCCTCCTCCACTTTGGTACATTGCTACAATTTTTTTCTTCAATTCTATCATGTTTCTCACTTTCTTTACCAAAGGGCTGCCACTACGAAGTTTTCTTGGGCCCATGTTGGCTTTTTTCATTCACAATCAATAAACAACCACTAAACACAATGAATTTATTGTGAAATGTTTGGATGAGCACGCAGGGTAATGTTCACTCAAGGATAAACAGAGCTAGACTGGCTCATGTCTGCACGGGGAGGTAAGCAAGAGTGGGCAGGCGGACAGGTCTGGTACGCTGGCCGAAACTCAGGGCAATGGCCAAAAGTCGGGACAAAATTAGGCCGAAAAAAGCAACCGAAACTCAAAGCGGCCGATACTTGGGGTTCCACTGTACTTCCTTTTGAAGGTTTGTTTTTTTCACTATTTTATTTTTTCATGTAACTTATGCAGCCTGTGAGACCAAAGTAAGGTGCAATGTATATATATATACACACTCGTATGCAAAACAATAATCGCACAATTATTATTATTATAATCAAATAGAAGAAGCGCTAAACCACAGGGGTCATACAGCGCTGCAGGTTATTGTAGGATGCAGGGAGAGTGAGTTGTAAGAGGGAGATGGACGATTAGTAGGGTATGGAGTGCAAGATGACGGTGGGTAGTGCAGGGGTGGAGGGTAGCAAGAGATCGAGGTAGAAGGGACTGAGGGAGGTGCTAGAGGTATAATCTTCAGTTTGGTGTAGTAAGTCAGTTTCTGTCAAAAAGTCAACAAGAGAGTCAGGATTAAAGGAGGGTCCATCTGCAAGAAGGGAAGGTAAAGAAAGGGCCGCAGAGCGAAGACGTCGTTGGAGGTAAATTCTGCGTGCTCGTTGATAGAGTGGGCAGTCCAACAGGATATGTCGAACAGACACTGGAACCTGACAATGCTCACAGAGAGGGGCAGGAGCCTCTCCATGAGATACCCGTGAGTAAGACGAGTGTGGCCGATGCGAAGACGGAGAGAGTAGTCTCCCAACCTCGACATTGGTGACAAGAAGAAGGCCAGAAACCTATAACCGGTTTAATAGAATGAAGTTTGTTATTCAGCAGGTCAGACCAGCGTTGTTGCCAACGGGTGCGAAGGTGGGTAGCAATGACCGCAAAATAGTCCGTGAAAGGAACACCTCTATATGAAACTGGAAGGTCATGTACTGCTGAC